>MU733791.1:4524-34352 GCA_026770625.1 Nicotiana glauca | reverse complement strand
GTGACGTGATCTCGTGGGTCTGATGTTCCATCGTACTTTGGAATATCAGGCATTTTAAATTTCTTCGGAATTGAGGGGGGCGGCACTTGGCTTCCATGGTTGTTGAGAATATTTGTCTATGTCTACTCCTTTAATCACGGGCGGCATCCCAGGTATTTGTTCTATACGTTCATTTTGCTCCTTAAGCTGTTTCTGCAAGGTTAGTACGAGATTTTGTAAATCAGAATTAGCTTGATTACCTGGGCTTCCTTCTTGCATTTCACTAGGAGTTCCTCCACTTCCTGAATTAACCAGTCCAGAGCGGGGGTTCTCTAGAGTGTTATTGTTTGGAGTTGGTGTTGGTGGGGCTACAGGTAACTGGTTAACAAAGGCTTGAAGAGCTTTGCTAACTTGAGAAGCAATTATTTTTTTCAACGCCTCATTCATATCTTCGACATTGTTGAGTTGATCTTGTTCATTTGCTTGAGACCCATCGGGAGTGCCTTCACGAGATCGTCGTGGGGAGCCTCGTGGAGAACCTTGTGGTGAATCTCGAGGAGAACTTCCTTGAAGTTGTTGGTTTGTCTGAATTTCTGGAAGTTCTGGAGTGTTGTCGTTGTTGTTCGAAATGATTGATGTGAACCAAGAAAATCAAGTAGAAATAACGTTGATTATCAGATTCCCGGTAACGAAACCAATTTGTTCAACCAAAAAATAAATTTTTAGTCAAATCTAGAAAATAGAAGAATCGGGTTACTAATAATCGAAAAATAAGTAAAGAAAAGAATTTTCAAGTACTCAGATATGAAAGCTTGTAAGTCAAAGTATATTTCAATGATGTTTCGTGTGTCTACATTTGATCAGATATCTCCCTTTTATAGACATCTCGGAGATATACGTTTTACCCAAATCATAATGAGGCAATGAGGTTATTATGAGTAATTAATGACATTGAATGCTACGTTACATAATCATTACATTCAATACAAATTATCTAACGTATTCAACATTTAATGCCTATTAAATGTCGTATCTGCACCCTTTTCTATTGTCAGATTCATTCCTTTTGATTCTCGGATATAAATGACTTAGAGAGGTACGAGAGCTGAGTTATTTGAATAACTGCACGTGCCTCTTCCTCTGCCATTTGCTCGTATCTATTGCAACTCGTGCCTCTTGGTTAGTTGTAATTCTTTGACCATTTGACCAGTCTACGTGTCTCGACACTCCTTTTTGATCCCGAAACTCTTTTTTATTCTTTTGTCTCGCACCTCTTTTTGACTGCACCAGTCTACGATTCTTTGACCAATTATAACCTTTTGATGGTTCCACGTGTCATGTCTTATCCTCATTCATTTATGTATATATTTTTCCCCGATACAAATAGGTTATATGAGCTCGCTCAACATACTGTATTTTCTCTCTCAAATAATAAAATACATTGTAGATACATACAAATAAGAAGAAGAAAACGACTCAGATCTATACATAAAACATACATTCGTCCACCATTGAAGATACATATAACATATAATCATCGTATAAGAAGAAGACCCATATCTATGCAATTTTGCTTCATATAAATACCATTCGGCAAATAAAATTACCAGATAGCTTTCTCCATGTATTTCCCATTCCTCTCACAAAACAGAGCTGTTTCGTCTCTCTTTTTGCCTTGGCCTCTAATTCTTCCTTCTCAGGAATCTCTCCAAATAGTTTTTCGTATCAACGACTGTATTTTGAGTTTTGCAAGCGACTCGTGCTTCTCGTGGAACGACTTTGGAGAATTAATTAGTAGAGATGGATGAGCGAGTTGGAAGGATCTTAAGGCCTCTGAATTGAGAGAATCTAAAGGAGGAACGAGGTCTTGAGAAGGAAGAACTCACTACTGGAGCTAGTGACGACGATGGCAGTGCCGACACGCATGGGACTGTAGTGGTTTCCAGCATACCAATCATTGCGAGAGAGTCTGTGTTACCGAAAAAGGGAAGAGATCGTGATTTTGTAGGCCAACCCCGTTGAATGGAAAGTGTTTGGGTATTTGCTATAAAAACAAATGTGTGAGAAAGAAGCTTGATTAGGGCCACAACCACTCCGACTTCTCTTACCATTCTAGCCATTATTTTCCTCTTAAATAGGTGCCAAGATATTTGGTGAATGAGAATCCAAACTGGGACAATAGATGTTTCCCTCTTTCGGTTTGGAATTTGCAGTCCATTTCATGACTTTCATAGGTAATTCTCCGATGTCAATATACTCTTTGAATAGGATATAATTGTAATCGATCTCATTATCACAGTCTATATAAATATGTCGTGGATCAAAGTATGCAATCTTAAAAGGGCATGTGCGATGAAATTTCCTGGTAAAAACCTGCCTAATTTCTTCTATATGTGGTTTCCCTCTATAGAATTTCCTGATAATAGTAAGTTTGCACTCTTTAGCCAAATTAACAAAGTAATCCTGTGTAGAGAGGAAAACAGCCGGCTTACCTAAGTGAGTGCCATGTTTGATTTCATTAGTGGGTTCACCATCATTCAATTTGGGAAGTTTATCTTGAACCATAGCCACGATACGAATAGGGGTGGCAAAATGGTTCAAAGAAAACAGTTATCCACCCATATTATCCATTAAAATATGGGTTGGATAATGAACTATTTATAAACGGGTCAAATATGGATAAGAACCATATTATCCATTTAGAAAATGGATAACCATTGAGTAACCAATGGGTAATGAATGAATCTAACATTTACATTTGTAAAACCTCAAATTGGAGGTTCCTCAAGTTAGGGAGAGTAATAGCCTGTTTGGCCAAGCTGGAGAAATCAGCTTATTTTGAGAAGTGCTTTTTTTAAAAGTGCTTTTGAAAAAAGTATTTTTGGGGAGAAGCAGTTTGTGTTTGGCTAATCAGTCTGAAAAGCACTTTTGAGAAATAATTTGTGTTTGGCCAAGCTTTTTAGAAAGTGCTTTTAAGTGTCAAATTACGAATAAGGACATGAATAGATTTACTTAATAATTAATATTATAAGTAAATAAATAATCTAAAAATTTTGCTATTACATGCAATAATTAAAAAAATATATTTTATTTAAGTAAAATATAAAAATAAAATTAAAAAGTACTTAATTCTTTTAATATAAGTTAAATATATTAAAATTCCTTCAACAAATATAAAAGCATTCACCCCTAAAGTCACTATATATTAGAAAGTTTTCCTAAAAATAAGAAGAAATATTTATAAATTAATATCCTAAGTATTAGGTTTAAGGGTTATTTTGGTATATACAATATTTAGTTAGGGGTATTTTAGGTAAGAAGAAAAATCAAAACTGCTTCTGCTTCTGCTTCTGGAAAGAAGCTACTTTTTTCTGCTTCTCTGAAACTGCTTCTGCTTCTTCCCAAAAGCACTTTTTTTTCCTAAATAAGCTTGGCCAAACACCTCAAGTTAGGAAAAAAAAGTGCTTTTGGGAAAAAAAGCACTTCTTGCCTCTGGAGAAGCTTGGCCAAACAGGCTATAAGAATTCTCCAAAAGGTGATCATATACAAGAAGTCATGGATAATATGGGTAACCCATATTATCCGCCGGTTAACCCGTTTTTTATCCGTATTAAATATGGGTCGGGTCGGATAATTGATCTGTTTTTTTATTACCCGTTTTCGATCCGAACCATATCCGACCCGACCCGTCAGTTTGCCACTCCTAGCAACGAAAGTGTGCTTGGAAATCAGCTTGTTTTTGTTGTTTTGATGATATTGATTTCTTTTATTTCCATTGGGTGTGCCTCCATTTTGCTTGTTACCCGATTTTGGGTATTGTTTAGTTTGGTTTTGTTCTAGTTGGGTTATCGATGGTGTTCATAGTGTGAATCTGCTGATTGATAGATTTGGTGGTGTTGATTTCGTTGGTTCGATTTCTAACTCCAACGTGACTTGCAAAATTGAAAGAAATTTTAGGTAGGGCAGGGATTATTGGGGTTTTGTTGGTGAAATCAGAAGTATTGGTTTAGGTTGAAGGTTTTCCGCTGGTTTCCTTGGTGGTGTTGGCAGTGTTGATGGTTGGGTCACTAGCCGTCGTGGTGGTAGTAGTTACCGTTGTGGGAGGAAGGGTACTGTTTTGGGAATTGATTGTGTCACGACTCCAATTCGCCCTCCGCGAACATGTCGTGATGGCACCTAGTTCCTATAACTAGGTAAGCCTAACAATGCGGAAAACAACATAGCTTGCGGAATAAATTATTTAAAACCGAACAACTAAAAGAAAACTGTATAAAAGATGCCGCTCGGCATATACTACTCAATAATATGGAAGTCTACAATATCACCCCAAAACCCGAAAACTCACGGGAACACAAGCTAGAGGAAGTACTGAAAAATGCTCTAATCTCCAGAGATGTCTACAACAACAGTACGATAGAAGGCTAACTAATACAGATAGAGTAAAAAAGGAGACTCTTCGATCTGCGGACGCTGCAGATGTACCTCGAAGTCTCCGTAGCTCTCCCTGCATCAAGGATAGTGCGCCTGAGATGGATTACCTGGATCTGCACATCAAAAACATGCACAGAAGAGGCATGAGTTCACCACAACGGTACTCAGTAAGTGTCAAGCCTAACCTCGGTTGGGTAGTGACGAGGAAGATCAGGACCCTACTGAGAACAATAATAATAATAAGTCTTGCAATAGTATGAAATACACAGAAATAATGGGTACAACTATGAAGTAAGACAGGTTATACGAGACAATAATTAACATTCAGAGAATAAGATAACACAGAGTAAAACAGCTCAATATCAATACCAACAACGAGGATCTCCCAGGATACCGTCCTGTAGTCTCTTTCATCAACTGTCCAAGGAGCTTCCGAGATACCATTGCGTAGTCAGTCATATGAGTATATTCGAAGGATCTCCCGGGATACCGTCCCGTAGTCCAACTATCAACGTGCAGGTGGATCTATCGGGAATCTAACCCGCAGTCCCAAAGTAAATGTGCAGGGCGGATCTACCGGGAATCTAACCCGTAGTCCCAAAGTAAATGTGCAGGGGGATCTACCGGAAATCTAACCCGTAGTCCCAAAGTAAAGAGACAAAGGGGGGAACTACCGGAATCCCACATCCGTAGTCCCAATGTAAATACGCAGTAAGAATATTAAGATATTCAGAAATGAAGCTCAAAAATACAAAGCAACAGGTAGTTCTAGCCTAACATGCTTCACGTAATGCAAACTAAGCAACTTGAGCGAATAGGCAATTTAGAACAACTAAGAATGCTTTTCTAGCTAACACAATCTATAATTGCAAATAAAATATAGCAGATAAGAAAGAAGCTCAGTCTAAATATTTTAAGTAAAACCGGATTCTTCAACAATTAGCTCAAGTATGCGCTCGTCATCTCACGTACAAGACATTCAATTACCAAATATCATATCCTAAGGGGAAAGGTCCCCCACACAAGGTTAGACAAGCCACTTACTTCAAACCGGCTCTAAATCAACTTGAAACCATACGTTTGCCACGAGTATCCGATTCCAAATAGCCCAAATCTATTCAATTCAATTTCATATCGTAAATAACATCTCAAGCAATTGATTCTTCTATTTAATTTAAAGCTAAGACGCAAATTTAGGTAAAATGACCAAAATGCTCCTTAGGCGAACGTCTCGGAATCGGATAAATTTTATATTTTCAGAACCCTCATACTCTCACAAGTCTATACATAACAAGAACACTGAAATCAGAGTCCAAATGACCCCTCAAATCCTCAATTAAAGGTTTGAGAACTTTTCCCCCAATTTCTACCAAAATTTCGAAATTAAATGATGAAATTAACTAAAGATTGATGGAATATAACTAGAAAGGGTTAAGAAAACGTTACCCAATGATATCCTTTTCAAATTCCTCTCATAATCGCCTTCTCCCGAGCTCCAATTTGATTTTTCTAACTTTTGAAACTAAACCCTCGAAATCACTATTTCTGACCAGTGAATTCCGCATCTGCGGTCCCGCTTCTGTGGAACATTTGTCGTATCTGCGACTTTCACTAAAGTGCCAGCTTCCGTATCTGCGGACCACTAACCACAGGAGCGGTTCCGCTTCTGCAGAAATTACACCGCATCTGCAGTTCTTGAGGAAAAATCCCACTTCGCTTTTGCGGTCCTCCACGCCGCATCTGTGCCACATCTGTGGTTCCCATGCTGCAGATGCGAAAATACCAGAAGCAGCAAAAATCTGATATCTCCCAACTTCCAAAATCCTTCCGCCAACCATCCGAAATCATTCCAAGCCCCCGGGACCTCAACGAAAAGCACCAATAACACCTAATACTTCAATCAAACTTGTACCAACCCTTAGACCACATAAAACAACGTCAGAAACTCGAATCAATCAATGATTTAAGCCTAAGAACTTCAAATTCTATCAAAACACGCTTTCGATAAAAAAAACCTAACCAAACCTCGTCCGAATGACCTAAAATTTTACACACACATCCCAAATGACATGACGGAGCTACTGCAACTTCCGGAATTCCATTCCGACCCTCGGATCAAAATCTCACTACCGGACCGGAAACTTCAAAAATTCAAACTTCGGCATTTCAAGCCTAAATCAGCTACGGACCTCCAAAATATATTCTGAACACGCTCCCAACCCCGAAATCACCTAACGAAGCTAATGAAACCATCGGATTTTCTATTCCGAGGTCGTCTTCACACTGTTCCGACTATGGATAACTTCCCATACTTAAGCTCTCATTCAGGGACTATGTGTCCCAAAACTCTCCGAAACTCAAAACCGAACATCCTGGCAATTCAAATTATTATAAATAGACTTGAGGAAAGCAGTTAATAGGGGATCAAGGCGTAAATTCTTAAGACGACCGGCCGGGTCGTCACATCCTCCTACACTTAAACATTCGTTCATCCTCGAACGAGCATAAAGACATACCTGAAGTAGTGAAAAGATGAGGGTACCGGCTGCGCATATCCCGCTCGGTCTCCCAAGTCGTCTCCTCGGTCGGCTGACCTCACCACTGAACCTTTACTGAAGCAATGTTCTTCGACCTCAACTTTCTGATCTGCCTATCCAATATAGCCAATAGCTCTTCAACATAGGATAGATCCTTGTCCAATTGGACTGAACTGAAGTCAAACACGTGCGACGGGTCACCGTGATATCTCCGAAGCATCAAAACGTGAAATACCGGATGAACCTCGGCCAAACTGGGAGGCAAGGAAAAATCATAAGCAACCTCCCCAACTCACCTCAAAAGGGCCAATAAACCTGGGACCCAATTTCCCTTTCTTCCCAAACCTCATGACGCCCTTCATAGGCGAAACCCGAAGCAGAACCCGCTCTCCGACCATATATGAAACATCACGAACATTCCTATCCGCGTAGCTCTTTTGTCTGGACTGGGCTGTACGGAGTCAATCCTGAATCACCTTAACCTTCTCCAACGCATCCTGAACCAACTCTGTGCCCAATAGTCTGGCCTCACCCGGCTCAAACCAGCAAACCGGAGATCTACACCTCCTGCCATATAAAGCCTCATACGGCGCTATCTGAATGCTGGACTGATAACTGTTATTGTAAGCAAACTCCGCCAATGGTAAGAACTAGTCCTAAGACCCTCCAAACTCAATCACACACGCACGGAGCATATCCTCAAGAATCTGAATAGTCCGCTCGGACTATCCGTCCGTCTGGGGTGAAATTATGTGTTCAACTCCACCCTAGTACCTAGCTCTTGTTGCACGACTCTCCAGAACCGTGATGTAAACTGAGTACCTCTGTCTGAAATAATAGAAACTGGAATACCATGCAGATGGACGATCTTCCGGATATAAATCTCCGCCAACTGCTTCGATGAATAAGTGGTACACACAGGAATAAAGTGAGCGGACTTGGTCAACCGATCGACAATAACCCAAATGGCATCAAACTTCTTCAAGGTCCGTAGGAGTCCAGATACAAAGTCCATGGTGATGCGCTCCCATTTCCACATCAGAATCTTTATCTGCTGAAGCAACCCACCCGGTCGCTGGTGCTCATACTTCACCTACTGGCAGTTGAGGCATCTAGACACATAACCAACTATATCTTTCTTCATCCGCCTCCACCAATAGTCCTGATACATCTTCGCGGCACCCGGATGGATGGAATACCGCGAATTATAGGCCTCTGCTAAAATCAACTCTCGAAGCTCATCAACATTGGGCACACAAATCCGGCCCTGCATCCTCAATACCTCGTCATCTCCGATGGTCACATCTATGGCATCACCATGCTGAACCTTGTCCTTAAGGACAAGCAAATGAGGGTCATCATACTGCCGCTCCCTGATACGATCAAATAAGGAAGACCGGGAAACCACACAAGCTAGAACCCGACTGGGCTCCGAAAGATCCAATCTCACAAACTGGCTGGCTAAGGCCTGAACATCCATCACCATAGGCCTCTCTGAAGCTGGTAAATATGCCAAATTCCCTAAACTCTCCGCCCGGCGACTCAAGGCATCCGCCACCACATTGGCCTTGCCCGGGTGATACAGAATAGTAATATCATAATCCTTCAGCAACTCTAACCACCTCCTCTGACGCATATTTAGATCCTTTTGCTTGAACAAGTGCTTCAAACTCCGATGGTCAGTATAGATCTCACAAGGCACACCGTACAAATAATGATGCCAGATCTTCAAGGCATGAACAATAGCAGCTAGCGCAAGGTCATGGACAGGGTAATTCTTCTCATGTATCTTCAACTTTCTGGACGCGTAGGAGATCCGTCCTGCATCAACACCGCTCTGAGGCCAACTCTCGAGGCATCACAATAGACAGTATAAGACCCCGAACCGATAGGCAACATCAAAATTGGGGCTTTAGTCAAAGCTGTCTTGAGCTTCTGAAAGCTCGCCTCACACTCGTTTGTCCACTGAAATGGGGCACCCTTCTGGGTCAATCTAGTCATAGGGGCCGCAATCGATGAAAATCCCTCCACAAAACGGCAGTAGTAGCCCGCCAAGCCAAGGAAACTGCGAATCTCTGTAGCTGAGGAGGGCCTAGGCCAACTCTGCACGACCTCTATCATCCTCGGATCCACCCGAATGCCCTCACTCGAAACCATGTGGCCTAAGAATGCCACAGAACTCAACCAAAACTCACATTTTGAGAACTTTGCATATAACTTCTTCTCTCTCAGGGTCTGAAGCACGGTCCTCAGGTGCTGCTCATGATCTTCCCGACTCCGGGAATATACCAAAATATCATCAATGAAAACAGTAACAAACGAGTCGAGATATGGCCTGAACACATTGTGCATCAAATGCATAAAAGCTGTTGGGGCATTGGTTAGCCCAAATGACATAACAAGGAACTCGTAATGGTCATACCGATTCCTGAAGGCAGACTTCGGGATATCTGGCTCCCGAATCTTCAACTGATGGTAACTTGAGCACAAGTCAATCTTAGAAAACACATGTGCGCCCTGAAGCTGGTCAAACAGATCCTTAATACGAGGCAAAGGATAACGGTTCTTCACTGTAACCTTGTTCAACTGGCGATAATCAATACACATACGCATGGAACCATCCTTTTTCTTCACAAACAAGACAGGAGCACCCCACGGTGAAACACTGGGGTGGATAAAACCCTTATCATGCAATTCCTGCAACTGATCCTTCAACTCCTTCAACTCAGGATGAGCCATACGGTACGGAGGGATGGAAATGGGCTGAATGCCCGGCAACAGATTAACGCCAAAATCAATGTCTCTATCGGGCGGCATGCCCGAAAGATCAGTTGGAAACACATCAGGATAATCCTGTACCACTGGGACTGAATCAACAGAAGGGGTATCAACACTGATATCTCTCACATAGGCTAAATACGCGGAACACCCCTTCTCAACCATGCGCTGAGCTTTAAGGAAATAGATAACTCTACTGGGAGTGTGATCTAAAGTACCACTCCACTCAACACGCGGAATACCTGGCATAGCCAATGTCAAGGTCTTGGTGTGACAATTAAGAATAGCAAAATGGGGCGACAACTAGTCAATGCCCAAGATAATATCAAAGTCAACCATACTGGGTAACAATAAGTCCGCTCTGGTCTCAAAACCACGAATAGTAACCAGACATGACTGATAAACGCGATCCACAACAAGAGAATTCCCTACAGAAGTAGAAACATAAATGGGGGCACTCAAAGAATCCCGAGGCACACCCAAATACGGAGCAAAGTAAGAAGACACATAAGAATAAGTAGAGCCCGGATCGAATAGAATTGATGCCTCTCTATGACAAACCAGTATAATACCTGTAATGACGGAGTCAGAGGCAACAGCCTTGGTACGAGCAGGAATAGCATAATATCTGGCCCAACCCCTTTCTCGAGGGCGACCTCTATCTCCCCGACCTCCACCCCTAGCTGGCTGGGCAGATGGGGTAGCAGCTGGAGCTGTGACCATGGCCTGAGAACTTTGAGAAGTACGATGTGGCTGAGCAGTCTACGAAGATGCACCCCTACCAAGTCTGGGGCAGTCCCTAACCATATGGCGTGTATCACCACACTCGAAATAAGCTCTAGGAGGACGCGGCGACTGTGACTAACTAGGGCCAGGTCTGCTGGACTGACCTCTGGAAGCACCCCGCGCAGGATGCGCGCTAGAAACTGGAGGTGCATAGTAAGCCTCCTGAGGTATAGGCGGAGTTGGAGCACTGCTGGCTGCTGGAAGAGCTGAATGAACGGGGCGACCAACATAACCCCTACCATGACGACCTGCTGCTGGAGTACGGGCACCAGAGTAGTAGCTCGACTATCGATACCTCTTGGCCTCCCTCTCCACTCGCTCCATGGCGAGCATACCTTTGATCCTCTAATGCTCACTACCTGCTGATAAGGGATGTCCATCTCCAACTCTCGAGCCATGCTAGATCTAAAGGGTGGGGTAAGACCCTCAATAAATCTATGAACTCTCTCACGTACTATGGCAACCAAGGTCGGTGCATGCCTGGCCAACCTGGTATAGCGGATAGTATACTCCGAAACAGTCATCACACCCTAGCGCAAATGCTCAAACTCCGCGCGCCATGCGTCCCTGAGACTCTGAGGGACAAACTCTCTCATGAACATATCTGAGAACTGGGTCCAGGTCAGTGAGGCAGCCTCGGCTGGAATGTCTATCTCATAAGTGTGCCACCAATCATAGGTGGCTCCCTGAAGCTGGAAGGCAGTGAAGGAAACCCCGCTAGACTCTACTATACCCATGGTGCGAAGAATACGGTGGCACTCCTCTAAAAATCACAAGGCATCGTCTGATTCTAATCCACTGAATACAGGAGGCTTGTACTTCTTGAACCTCTCAAGCCTCAGCTGCTCATCCTCAGAAGTCGTTGCCCTGTCCTCGGGCTGAACAGGCACTGCAGGCAGTGCGGGAATAATCTCAGGAACCTGCTCAACATGCACTCGCTGCTCAGGAGTGCGGATGGCGGGAGTCTGTGCTCCTCCCCCGGCCTGAGATGTGGCTGCAGCAAGGGGAAGCAACCCTGCCTGAGCCAAGGTGGTGTACATACTCATAAACTGAGCCAAAGTCTCCTGAAGGGCTTGAGTAGTGGTGGCAGTAGTAGGCGTTCCAGGTGCCTGGGCTCCGGCTGGATCTGCTGGTGGTGCCTCATCGGCAGCTCGCACAGGTGCTCTGGCTGCACCACGTGCGCGTCCTCGACCTCTACCCTGGCCCCGACCATCGACGGCTGCAGTAGGGGGCGCGGGTGCCTAATCATCCCGAGTAGTGCATGTCCTCACCATCTGTGAGAGAATAGAAGACAAAAATTTAGAATTTGTGATGTAAAAATATCACACGACAAGGAAATCAAGTGAAGTGGAAATTTTCCTAACAGTTACATAGCCTCTCGTAGATAAGTACAGACGTCTCCGTACCGATCAGCGAGACTCTAATAAACCGGCCTGTGTTTCGTGTCTCCTATGAACCTAGAGCTTTAATACCAACTTGTCACGACCCCAGTTCGCCCTCCATGAACATGTCATGATGGCACCTAGTTCCTATAACTAGGTAAGCCTAACAATGCGGAAAATAACATAACTTGCGAAATAAATTATTTAAAATGAACAACTAAAAGAAAACTGTATAAAAGATGCCTCTCGGCATATACTACTCAATAATGTGGAAGTATACAATATCACCCCAAAACCTGGAAACTCACGGGAACATAAGCTAGAGGAAGTACTGAAAAATGCTCTAATCTCCAGAGATGTCTACAACAAGAGTACGATAGAAGGCTAACTACTACAGATAGAGTAAAGAAGGAGACTCTTCGGTCTCTGGACGCTGCAGATGTACCTCGAAATCTCCGTAGCTCTCCCTGCCTCAAGGATAGTGCGGTTGAGATGGAGTACCTGGATCTACACATGAAAAACATGCGCAGAAGGGGCATGAGTACACCACAGCGGTACTCAGTAAGTGTCAACCCTAACCTCGGTTGGGTAGTGACGAGGAAGGTCAGGGCCCATTAAAAACAATAATAATAATAAGTCTTGCAACAGTATGAAATACATAGAAATAATGGTACAACTATGAAGTAAGATAGGTTATACGAGACAACAATTAACATTCAGAGAATAAGATAACACAGAGTAAAATAGCTCAATATCAATACCAACAACGAGGATCTCGCAGGATACCGTCCTGTAGTCCCTTTCATCAACTGTCCAAGGAACTTCCGGGATACCGTCCCGTAGTCCGTCATATGAGTATATTTGAAGGATCTCCTGAGATACCGTCACGTAGTCCAACTATCAATGTGCAGGGGGATCTATCGGGAATCTAACCTGCAGTCCCAAATTAAGTGTGCAGGTGGGGGATCTACCGGGAATCTAAGCCGTATTCCCAAAGTAAATATGCAAGGGGATCTACCGGGAATCTAACCCGTAGTCCCAAAGTAAACAAACAAGGGGGGAACTACCGGAATCCTACATCCATAGTCCAAATATAAATAGATATTCTGAAATGAAGCTCAAAAATACAAGGCAACAGGTAGTTCTAGCCTAACATGCTTCACGTAATGCAAACAAAGCAACTTGAATGAATAGGCAATTTAGAAAAACTAAGCATGCTTTTCTAGCTAACACAATCTATAATTGCAAATAAAATACAGCAGATAAGAAAGAAGCTCATTCTAAATATTTTAAGTAAAACCGGATTCTTCAACAATTAGCTCAAGTACGCGCTCGTCACCTCACGTACAAGGCATTCAATTACCAAATATCATATCCTAAGGGGAAAGGTCCCCCACACAAGTTTAGACAAGCCACTTACCTCAAACCGGCTACAAATCAACTCGAAACCACACGTTTGCCATGAGTATCCGACTCCAAATGGCCCAAATCTCTTCAATTCAATTTCATATCGTAAATAACATCTCAGGCAACTGATTCTACTATTTAATTTAAAGCTAAGACGCAAATTTAGGTAAAATGACCAAAATGCCCCTCAGGCCAACATCTCGGAATCGGATGAATTTTATATTTTCAGAACCCTCGTACTCTCACGAGTCTATACATAACAAGAACACTGATATCAGAGTCCAAATGGCCCCTCAAATCCTCAATTAAAGGTCTAAGAACTTGTCCCCCAATTTCTACCAAAATTTCGAAATTAAATGATGAAATTAACTAAAGATTGATGGAATATAACTAGAAAGGGTTAAGGAAATGTTACCCAATGATATCCTCTTCAAATTTCTCTCAAAATTGCCCTCTCCCGAGCTCCAATTTGATTTTTCTATCTTTTGAAACTAAACCCTCGAAATCACTATTTCTGACCAGTGAATTCCGCATCAGCGGTCAATGGACCGCATCTGCAGAACATTTGTCGCATCTGCGACTTTCACTAAAGTGCCAGCTTCCGCATCTGTGGACCACTAACCGCAGGAGCGATTTTGCTTCTGCAAAAATTGCACCGCATCTGCTGTTCCTGAGGAAAAATCCCACTTCGCTTTTGAGGTCCTCCATGCCGCATCTATGGTTCCCATGCCGCAGATGCGAAAATACGAGAAGCAACAAAAATTTGATATCTCCCAACTTCCAAAATCCTTCCGTCAACCATACGAAATCATCCCGAGGCCCCCGGGACCTCAACCAAAAGCACCAATAACACCTAATACTTCATTCAAACTTGTACCAACCCTTAGACCACCTAAAACAACGTCGGAAACTCGAATTAATCAAGATTTAAGCCTAAGAACTTCAAATTCTATCAAAACACGCTTTCGATGAAAAAAAACCTAACCAAACCTCGTTCGAATGACCTGAAATTCTACACACACATCCCAAATGACATGACGGAGCTACTGCAACTTCCGGAATTCCATTTCGACCCTCGGATCAAAATCTCACTACCGGACCGGAAACTTCAAAAATTTAAACTTCGGCATTTCAAGCCTAAATCAGCTACGGACCTCTAAAACACATTCTGAATACGCTCCTAACCCCAAAATCACCTAACGAAGCTAAGGGAACCATCAGATTTTCTATTCCGAGGTCGTCTTCACATTGTTCCGACTACTGACAACTTCCCACACTTAAGCTCTCATTCAGGGATAAGTGTCCCAAAACTCACCGAAACTCAAAACCGAACATTCCGACAATTCAAATTAGTATAAATAGACTTGGGAAAAGTAGTTAATAGGGGATCGGGGCGTAAATTCTTAAGACGACCGACCGGGTCTTCATAGGTTGTTAAGTTGTAAAGTTTTGGTTAGATAGGGCTGGTGGGTCCGGTGGCTGACGGGTGTTAGGATAGTTTGAAGACATAAAGGTAGAAAGAGAAAATATAATGAGAAGTCAGAGCAAAATTTGAGTTAGTTGTGTCTTGTTCATTTATTAGTGGAAAAAGTGGAAAAATTTGAGTTAGTTGTTCAAAATTTGATTAATGTTGCCAAAATAAAAGTGGAAATTGATCTCTTGAAGCCAAGAACTGGTCAAATTTGGCTAGTCTTCAAGAGATTAGATGGTTCTAACAAAGGAAAATGGCTTGACATTGAGTATAAAAGAGTGCCAACTTATTGCATCTACCGTAAAATGCAAGGACACCTTGAGAGTCAATGTAGAAACAAGACCAGAGATGAAAGGATCAAAGCTCAAAGGGAGGAACAAATAGAGTTACATATTAAGAAAGATGTGGATAGCAAAAAAGAGGAAGAGTTTCAGACAGTAAGTAAAAAAGGTAGCCAAAACCAAGAGTGATATACCAAAACAACAACCAACAAATAGAAATGTGGACAAAAATAATCAAGCACACACCAATATGAAAAAGGATCCAGAGAAGAAGATGTCACCTGATAAGTAGGGATTTTAACCGCTTATTTGCTCTCTGTTACTTGCATTTTAGCTCAAAAATATTCAAAGGTATTCCCAAGAACTAATGAAATGTGATTTCGTGCAGGAATATTGTGAAATGAGCCACAGAAGTCAAAATCAACTCATAAAGGAGTCAAAAGTGGACGAGGACCAAAACAAGTCAAACAGGCCGACAGTGCAGACCGCACAATACTGTGTGCATCCGCAAACCAAGGAAAGAGCAACGTCAGTATTTCTTCAGAGTATGCTGACCACACAATTGTTGTACAGCCCCAGAAGAGGAGATTCAAAGAGTTAGTTTTCGGGCAAGCTGAAAATATATGGATTGCACCATAATTGTGCGGCCGCAGGATAAGAAGTGCGACCACACTCACAATTATGCGATCCGTAAAAGACAAAGATCAGAGAGACGAAACTTTATGTTTAAGAAGAAATGCGGACCACACCATATTTGTGCAGACGCATAATCAAGAGCGCGGCCGCACTTATTTTTATGCGGTCTGCAGAAGTCTTGCTCAGCCAAAGTCCAAGTTCAAGGAGTGCGGACCACACTAGAATTGTGCGGCCGCACAACCTCTGCAAGGGCATTTTTGTCAGATATTTTCCGCTTAGTATAAATAGAACTTGTTGTCATTTTTAGGAAAAGTTTTATCAGTGTAGAGCACCTAAGCCTTTTTCTTTACTGCTTTGAGTAATTTTGTACTATATTAGCTTCTAAATATTAGATTTTCTTTCCATAATCAATTATTATACTTTCTATCTTAATTTCTTTTTAATTTCTGCATTTTCCATGAGTAGCTAAATTTTTACCCTGGGTTGTGGCCCAACTCTAATGTGGGTACTTAATGGGTGTTTGATTTAGGGCTTGCTTGTGACTGGTTAGTGATATTTATCCTAGTTCTTGGTTGAATTCAAGAATTAATGGTTGCAAACATTGATTCATGCCTTATTGACTTAGTCTATACTTGAGAAAGAGAGACTAAATCTAGGAAAACTTGGCTAACAACAAATTGGGATGAACTCAAGAAATTGATAGTCCAAATTAAAGAGTCAAATCTAGTAAGACCAGACTTGAGCATATATCACTTGTTTTGTGCAATACCTATTGTGACTTGAGAAAGCCAAATTGAGCAAAATTACTCAAACTACCGAGAGGTATAGAATGGGTAATTGCGTTTGATTGCTATATTACAACCCCGACTTATCAAACTTGCCCTTGAGTTTACAACCCGTTAGCTAACCATCTAGGTCGTCGTCACGACCCTATATCTTTTATAATTTGAAGAACAATCAAAACTAAAATATTGTCTTATAGTTGCAATCAATAGCTTAAAATAGAAATAGAAACAACAAACGAGAATGTGGAAGTGTAATTTGAGGCACATCATACAATTACACTAAATATATACCTAATCCTAAACACCCCGACTTTCATTGGGTTATATTATTGCATCGATCACCTTATTGCCTATATTTGTGGTGTGAGTTTAGGAGAGATCAATTTTTGGCGTTGTTGCCGAGGTGTTAAATGAATTTAGCTATATATCTAGGTTTTTGTGTGATTTGTCTTCTTTTCCTTCCAAGTCACTAACTTTGTTTTTGAATTGCTGTTAAGTATGAAAATGGATCTTAACAACGAGCCCATTGGGAATTCACCAATATGGGAGGACGTGGATGATGACCAAGTGGATGAGGTTCCTCTTGAACCTCAAACAAATAGACGAGGCCACCCGCCTCAAGATAATGTTCCTATCCCTCCCCCACCTCCACCAAGAGCAGCAGCTCACCGACAGTTATCGTAGGAGGGTTATGCAAGTGCTATAGTCCTGCCCGTATTAGGGCAGGAAATTTCCAAATCACCAATGTGATGCTTACACTACTTGAACAATGGGTATTATTCACCGGGTCTCCGAGTCAAAATGCTTACAAGCATCTCAAAGGGTTTGTTAATACTTATTGGGGAAGCAATTAAACAAATGTCTCCGAGGATGTACTGAGGCTGAGGCTATTTCCCTTTTCTCTATAGGGAAAGGCATTTGACTGGTTAGAGAGATTGTCCAATCATTCTATCCATACATGGGATGAGTTGGCGGAGAAATTCATTTCCAAATTCTTCTCTCCGAGACATATGACGACACTTCGGGATGAGATTCTTGCATTCAAGCTAGAACCCAATGAGCCATTGCACGAGATTTGGGAAAGTTATCGTACCACGGTTAAAGAGTGCTTTTTATGAACAATGATATGACCGAGGCCATGATCCAACAAGCCTTCTACATAGGATCAACATAACAAACCAATGTGTGGTTAATCAGCTCGCCGGTGGGAATTTCATGAACATGCCTTATGTCGAAGCTTCTGAAATTCTTGAAGAATGGCGGATACCTCATCGGCATGGCAAAGTAGAGCCAACGTACCGCAAGGTAACCCAAATGTCATTCACCTACACAAGGAACTACATGATCATGGGTAAGTTATTGCCAAGTTGACAACTATAATGAACCAATTGGCCAAAGCTCAGCTTCAACAAGTCCAAAGGTCAAAACAAGTGAATGCAATGGAAGGTGTAAATGTGATGATGAACAAGAGACGACAACAATGTCAACAAATGTAAAGCCGTCCGGAACACTTCATGCAAGATGATAGTGGTTATGGTCAAGGTGATTCGTTCAATGAGCAAGAAGAAAAGTTCAATATGTCAACAATTATCAAGGCCATAGAAACAATGCTCAAGGGTAAAATCAACAACAATAAAGGTCATAAGGAAATCAAGGCAATTGGAATAATCAAGGTAACCAAGGCAATCGGGGTGGCAATAATCAAAGCAATTGGGGAGGTAATAACCAAGGAGGGTGGAACAACAACAACAACCAGGGGTCAGGTTTTCAAAGGCCCCTAATATTCCAACAATCGAGTAACCCACCTCCATATCCTTCTCAAGGCCCGAGCTCTTCTAACAATGAGATGGGTAGAATTGAGAATATGTTTAAATAGATGATGGAGAAGAATTCTGACTCCATGCTCAATTAGCCTCTCACAACACTTCTATTCGCAATTTGGAGGTTCAATTAGGCCAAATTACTCGTCCTAAGAGGGAACTACCTAGTGATACGGTAGTGAACCCAAAGGGTGGGAATAATGTGGGACATGCGATATCCATGACTACTAGAAGTGGAAAAGACGGAGATGCAACCACCTCAAATCAAAGAAGAATTGTGGATGAAGATGTTTTGGCTCAAGAAGATGAAATCCCAAGCAATGTGGTTCAAGCTAATGAAGAAGTGAGAATTGATATTGATGAAAGAGAGGAGACGCAAGAAGAAGTGAACCCGTATAGGGAACACATGATTGACATGCCAGAACCGGTAGTGCCAAAGGCTAAGGAACCAATGCCAAGGCCTCCTTCTCCATACCCTCAAAGGCTTGCAAATCAAAATAGTGAGAACCAATTCAAAATGTTTATTGATATAATAAAGAGTTTGTCCATAAATGTGCCGTTGGTTGAAGCCTTAGAACAAATACCGGGATATGCCAAATTCATGAAGGACTTGGCAACCAAGAAGAGATCGATGAATTGTGAGACAACTAAGATGACACATCAAGTGAGTGCAATTGTGCACCCAATGGCTCCTAAGTTGGAAGATCTGGGTGCTTTTACAATCCCTTGCATTATTGGGAGCGGTGATTTTGCCAAAGATTTATGTGTCTCGGGGCAAGTTTCAACTTGATGCCCTACTCGGTGTTCAAACTTTGGGAATTGGACAACCAAGACCCATATCCATGAGGTTGCAAATGGCGAATTGAGCAATGAAGAGGCCTTTGGGTATTATTGATGATGTGTTGGTTCGAGTTGACAAGTTCATCCTCCCGGTGGACTTTGTGATTCTTGTTTGTGAAATGCATTATGAAGTGCCTATCATTTAAGGTAGACCTTTCCTTTCTACGGGAAAGGCTCTTGTTGATGTGGAACCCGATGAGCTCACTTTCTAGGTGGGTGATGAAATGGTGGTCTTCCAAGTGTGCAAATCTATGAGGCAACCGAATAGTCATGAAGTTTGTTCGTTCATGGATTTGGTGCATTATGTAATTGTTGATGATTATAGTGCCACAACGAATGTTGAGGACAAATTGGAAGCCGTGTTGCTCATTCTTAATGATGATGAGGAGAATGATAGCTATGTGGAATGTGTGAATGCATTGTAAGGAATGGGGTCGTAAACTTATGAACCCGGCAAGCTATCCTTGGATCTTGAGAACTGGAAGACTCCTCCAACAAAGTCCTTGATCGAGGATCTTCCAGCATTGGAGTTAAAGCCATTGCATCCATATCTCAGGTATGAATTCCTTGGCCCTTCTTACACTTTACCTGTTATTCTTTCCTCTTCTTTGACTAACATGCAGGTAGAGTCCACATTGGAAGTGCTACAAAGGAGGAAAAGAGCAATTATTGGACATTGGCGGATATTCGGGGCATAAGCCTCACCTTTTACATGCACAAGATTATTTTGGGGAAGGGTGCCAAACCTTCTGTTGAACATCAAAAGAGGCTAAATGAAGCAATACAAGAGGTGGTGAAGAAGGAGATAATCAAGTGGTTGGATGCCGGGGTTGTCTACCCTATTTCTGATAGATCATGGACCTCTCCGGTGCAATGTGTCCCAAAGAAAGGGGACATGACTGTGATAACAAATGACAAGAATGAATTGATCCTCACAAGAACTATCACCGGGTGGAGAGTGTGCATGGACGATAGGAAGCTCAACAAAGTCACTCGGAAAGATCATTTCCCGCTTCCATTGCTTGATCAAATGCTTGATCGGTTGGCCGGACATTCTTTTTATTGCTTCCTTGATGGATACTCCGGACACAATCAAATTCTTATTGCTCTCGAGGACCAAGAGAAGACCACTTTCACATGTCCTTATAGTACTTTCTCAATTTCAACGATGCCATTTGGGTTGTGTAATGCTCCAGTGACTTTTCAATGGCGTATGATGGCTATTTTCACCGATATGGTGGAGGATATTCTTGAGGTCTTCATGGATGATTTTTCTGTGGTTGGGAATTCTTTTGAGGATTGTTTGAACAATTTGGATAAGGTCTTGGCTGGATGTGAGGAGACAAATTTGGTGTTGAATTGGGAGAAGTGTCATTTCATGGTCGAGGAAGGCATTGTCCTCGACCACAAAATTTCAAAACATGGTATTGAGGTCGACAAGGCAAAAATTGAGGTGATCTCCAAACTCCCCCTACATCCATGAAGGGAGTGAAGAGCTTCGTGGGTCATGGGGGTTTTTATCACCGATTCATCAAGGACTATTCCAAGTGGTAAACCCTTTGTGTAAACTTTTGGAGAAGGATGCCAAGTTCCATTTCGATGAAGATTATATGAAGGCATTCGAAATGCTCAAGTTCAAGTTGACTACTACTCCTATTATCACCGTACTGGATTGCAGCTTGCCTTTTGAGCTCATATGTGACGCTAGTGATGCGGCGATTGCAGCAGTGTTGGGGAAAAGAATCAACAAAATCTTCCACCCAGTCTACTATGCTAGCAAGACCATGAATGATGCCCAAGTCAACTACACAGTGATTGAAAAAAGCAACTTGCTATTTTTTTTGCTATGGAGAAGTTCCACCTGTATTTGATGGGTACAAAGGTGATTGTTCACACCGACCATGCGACGCTTCGGTATTTGATGATCAAGAAGATTCTAAGGCAAGTTTGATGTGGTGGGTGCTTCTATTGCAAGAGTTTGATCTAGATATTTCACGACCGCAAGGGTAGTAAAAATCAAGTGGCAGACCACGTGTCCCAATTGGAGGAGGAGGAGGGGAGGCCACATGACGGCCTTGAGATCAATGATTTTTTCCCTAACGAGCAATTGCTAGTCTTTTCAGTGACTGGGATGCAATGCTTTGCCGACTTAGCCAACTATCTTGTGAGCGGCAGTATACCAAATGATTTCCCTTCAAACTAAAGGAAGAAACTCAAACGGGATTGCCTTGACTATTATTGGGATGAGCCGCATCTTTTCCAGATATGTACCGATGGCGTGATCGGGCGATGTGTGTCGGAAGACGAACAAATGGGAATTCTTGAGGCTTGCCATTCTTTACCGTATGGTGGCCACTATGGTGGAGCTAGAACGGCTACAAAAGTGTTGAGTTGTGGAGTCTATTAGCCTACTCTCTACAAGAACACTAGTGATCTAGTCAAGAGTTGTGATGAATGTCAAAGGGCCGGTGGGATTTCTAAGAAGAATGAAATGCCCTTCACCACCATCTTGGAATTTTATATCTTTGATATTTGGGGTATTGATTTCATGGGACTATTTTTCAGCTCTTATGGGAACACTTACATTTTGGTAGCTTTGGACTATGTGTAAAAATGGGCTAAAGTCGTGGCTTTACCCAACAACAAAGCTTGAAGTGTGGTGGCACTCTTGAAAAAGAACATCTTCACGAGGTTTGGGACCCCATGAGCCATTATTAGTGATGGGGGTTCGCATCTTTGCAACCGGTCTTTTGATACTTTACTCACCAAGTTTGGTGTCACTCACAAAGTCTCAACTCCCTACAATCCTCAAGCAAGCGGACAAGTTGAAGTCTCCAACCGGGAGATCAAGAGTATTTTGTCAAAGACTGTGAATGCCAACTGGACGGATTGGTCAAGAAAACTTGATGATGCTCTTTGGGCTTATAGGACGGCCTACAAGATGCCGATCGGGATGTCTCCATATCGATTCGTATTTGGGAAGGCGTGTCATCTTTCGATAAAACTTGAGCATAAGGCCATATGAGCTTTGAAAAAGTTGAACCTTGAGTGGGATGTCACTGTAAACCTAAGGGTGGCACATTTGAATGAGCTTGATGAATTCTGGTATCATGCCTACACAAGTTTGTCCCTTTACAAGAGAAGATGGAACACCTCCATGACAAGTATATCCACAACAAGGAGCTTAAAGAAGGTGATCTTTTGCTATTGTTGAATTCCCGGTTATGGATGTTTCCGGGCAAGTTGAAGTCAAAATAAAGTGGCCCCTTTGAAGTGGTGAATGTAACCCCCTTTGGTGCTCTATATTTTAAAAATAAGAATGATAAGGTGTTTAGAGTCAATGGGCATTGGGTTAAACATTGTCTTAGACAGGTTGATAATGTCCACATTGTGGCGGTTCTTCATTTCAAGTGATTGGTAATTTGCATTGTGCCGCGACGTTAAATCAGGTGCTTCTTGGGAGGCAACCCATGTGTCTTTTTCTTTTTATTTTTTTCTTCTTTAGATTAGATAGGCTTTGTTTTGAGCTACTAGTTTTGAAGTGTATGCAGGAATAGGTGTGCATTGAAGGGACTGTGCAAGAAAAATTGGCTAAGTGTCACAAAAGTGCAAACTACACCAAAATTATGCGGACCGCACAATCACTCTGCGGTCACACAATTTTGTGTGTACATGCTCTCTAAAGTTTGGCCTGTCAAAGTTCCTTAACAATTTGCTGTCACACACACAATTGTGCGGTCTGCACAAATTCTATGGCCGCACTCAATTTTGTGCAGGCCGCAGAATTTCTTTGCAGGAATAGGTAAGGAGTGCGGATCGCACTCAAAATTGTGCGGTGGGTCAACCTATAAATAGGACTTTCATGCACTATTCACACTTTTCGACCTCTAAACTCCCAAGCCCTAAGCAACTATAGTGCACTCTCCAATAGCTCTAAATCTTCTCTCACTTCATCAAGTTAGATTCTCACATGCATCATTTACTATTGGTATGTTCAATCCATGTCAGATTTTTTTTCTTTCTTCTTAAATTGTGTTCTTGTTTTCTTTGATTAGTTTAGTTATTTTTAGGCCTATAAATTTCAAATGTGCTTAATATATGCTTCAAAATTATGTGGGTAACTTCGTATGTGTTAAGTAGGGACTCGGTAGAACATTAAACTTGTCAATTTGTGCAAACCATGTCTAAATTGTGAGAAATTGCATGAACCCTAGTTTAACTGCCCGTGAAATTCAAATTGTGTGGGCGCACACATTTTTGTACGGTCCGCAATCCTTTAACTTAGAGTATTTGTGCTGGAATTAGATGGCACTCAAAAATATGCGATCCGCAGCAAAATTGTACGGTCCACACTGATGCATGATCAGAGAACCCACTATGCTGAACTTGGGGCTGTACGGTCTGCACTTTTGATTGTACGGCCACACTCACTTTTATGCGGTCCGCACTGCCTCTTCTGAGACTATTTTTCCATAACTGGCCTAGAACTGTCATGCATATATTTGTGTCCTATGAACCTGAACTCTAACTGATTGTTATTGTTATGAATTGCAGACGATGGTTAGATCACGTGGTAGAGGAGATACATCAAAATGGATGGCAGAATCCTCCCGACCCCGAGGTCGAGGCCAAAGTAATCTACCACTAGCAATCCAAAGATACATAAGCAAGAATGCTACCGCCAACAGACCTCCTAAACCCTCCGAGACCAGTGAGTATCTCCCATCTGAGGAAGCTTCTGAGGGTAACTACGTGCAAGCAAAGCCGGAAGCCCAATAATAATAAGTCCTGGGTAGATTCCACTCGGTGGATAAGTCATTTTTTGATGCTAGCTCTTCTGAAGGTTTAGAAGATGGTAGCCAAGACTCTGAGCCCTCTTCCTCACATGCCCCAGCTATACTAATCAATGTTGTTGATGATGATGATGTCTCGGATGATGGTAGAGTGGGTGATACTGTAGTGGGGGGTTTAGAGAGGTCGAGGAGAAGGGAGATGTGGGACGACATATTCGTCAGTCTAACTGCCTTCAATAGATTTAGAGAGTGGTGGCCCCAGAGATCGCTCACGCTTGAGTGACAATTCTTAATGAAGAATTTGGACAAGCACAACCCAAATGTCCTCAAACAGTTCCAGGAGAGAAAAGGATGGAAATGGTTCACCCAAAGTGTCCTCGATGTAAAATAAGCACTTGGTTAAGGATTTTTACGCCAATGTGGCTCACGTTAAGAAGGGTACCAAGGTAACAAAAGTGAGAAACATAAAAATCTGACTCAACTCCTGTGCCTTGAAATTGCATGTGGGATTTGAAGAAGTGGAGGCAGTCCAATACTTGGAAAAGCTGGCTATGGGTAATGCAGCTCGCTCATGGTTAGCTGAGATTTTTGCTATTCGAGGATCAACACCTCCTTGGCTTACTATACCGGTTCTAATAGTCTGGGCCACCCTAAACTTTGAAGCAAAAGGGTGTCAGACATTCGTATGCAGCCACATTGATCGTGTCTCAATGAGAATAACCTCCTAATCCCCCATGAAGTCTTGGTGGCCTCAATTATGGCTGGATACCAGATTAATGTGGGTGTTATCATGTCCACCAACATCACTCTTATTGTCCAAAAAGATGAAAGATCCTACCCGTACCCCCAACTGCTTCACAGAATACTTCAAAGATCAAAAGGTGGAGCCGAGGCAATATGATAAAGAAGTTAAGGCCAAGAAGCCTTTCTCATAGTACCACTTGCAGGGTAGTGATGACCCGAAGTTCAAGGGTAAGGCAACTACCTCTGCTAGGCAGCCTGAGGAGCCGACAGTAGTAGTTACTAATTCAACTGCCGAGCCTTCCATAGCAGCCGGTCTATCCACCGAGACAACAGTTAGGCCACCACCTTCATCTTTTAGACCACCAGCTTCATTATCAGTTCCAATTCATCCACTTATCCACAGACTACGCTGCGAGTCTCAGATATTGGCGAGTCTCAACAACTGGATGTAGGCAGCTACTTCAAAGTTGTCTGACATATCTAGTGTTGTTGCAGCACAGTCAGCAGCCCCTCCATAGCCACAGGTACCTCTGTCAGTGGAGGAAATATTGAAGAAGATTCTGGACAACCAGAAGACCATTATGGAGACTCTAGTGGCGCATGTGGAGGTTATTGAGGAGTTGGAAAAGTAAACAAAGGAGATGCGGAAGTCTCAGGCATAGAAGAAGTCGGTGGAGAAGTTGAGAAAAGAGATTACAAAGATTACATCTGCTAGAGATCTGCTACTAGAATTACTTATGGAGGGAGCACCTTCAGCCCCAGTAGCACAGGTAGCACCAGCAGTACCCGAGGCACCAGAGGTAGCAGTCGGCTAGTCTAAAGAGCCAGTTGAGACTGCCCACAATGCTGAGGAGATGATCCAGATGCTCAGCAACCCTGTTGTCCCTCAGCCAGATGATGATGAGATACAGCTAGAGGAGCCCGAGGGTGCTACAGATCCCATGCAGACTGAGACCACATAGGGAGTTCTCTTAACTCTCTATCCTTCCTTGTTCTTATTTTTTTAAGCATTGGGACTATGCTTATTTTCATTTGGGGAGTGGTCTATTTTGATTGATTGACATTGACATTTGGATTTGGCCTGTAATAACTATTATACTATTTTTCTTTTATCTTTATTTTTCCTTTGGTATGTATATATTCTTCCCTTTAGTTTGATGTATATATTCAGTTTCACTTATGTATTTATTCATTTTACTTTGGTTTGTATATTCATTTATCTCGCTTTCTGTAGTCTATTTCATAGCTTCTTTAGTTTGTCTTTCTTAGTAATATAACTTCTTATTTACCTTAGTATCTTCTTTTTAATTTGTTAGTTTTTTTTTACGTTTGAGTGAACAATAAACCTTTGGTTTTATTAATGCCATAGTTCTTTCCAAAGGTGGATTTTGTGTGAACCGGGTGGATGTTCCCAACGATGGATGGCGTGACGACTTTCTTAAGGAATTGAGTCTATTTTCTTTTATGTTTTGGCAAATATAGTAGTAATGAATAAAAGGGTTCTCAAGTCTGCTTCACTTGGTACCAACACATTAACCTACGACCTTATGGTTAAAAAACAAAGTTGTTGGCAGAAAATAGCTCTAATGGTGACCTTTTGACTCTTGTGTTGACTTGAGCAGTCATCGAGTGGTTCAGTCGAGCCATTTGTGATTCTCAATCTTAACTAGGGTTATTGAATTGCAAGTCCAAGTACCTATGCTAATAGTCTAGAACTTGCCCCAACTATTTTTTTAGGCGAAATTCTAAGTGTAGATTGGCTTGAGAAATGATTGTCGGCTCCCCTTGATCCAATTTGAAATGTAAAATCTTCCATAGCCTACCAATGTGATATCCCTAGTCAACCCATTTGAGCCTAAGCCCTCTTTCTTATAATAACCACGTTACAAGCCTTTATCTGTTTTGTAATAACTCTCTCTTAGCACCCGATCTTTCCTTAGCATTTTTGAGAAACAATTGGAAAAATCATAAGTTTGGGGGAGAGACATGGAGTTTGAAATTGATAAGAGGTACAAAGAAGAGAAAGAAATAAAGAAAAGGGAAGGCAAAGAAAAGAAAGAAAGAACAAAAAATAAAAATGCCAAAAAGAAAGTGAATAAGGTAAAAAGTTGTAGGAATTCAAAGAAAACAATGATGAAAGGCATGGAGTAAATAGGAAAGGAGAAAAATGAATGTCATGACCAAGAAAGAGTGACGTTACGCCTCTCTAGTTCCCCCGAGGAAAAAGAAATTGACTCAAAAAGTCGATAAAGTATGAGCCAAAATGAGAAAATGTAGTGCTTAAGGAAAGATGAACCCATTCTATCTCATCAAGACCTTCCTTGATCCAAAAAGCCTTCATTACATTCCAAAAAAAAAGCTCTACATGATTTCAAGTTGAGTGAGCTTGCATTAGTGGTGATTTACATAAAAGGAAAGCTTATGGTACTTAGAACAATGTCAGTATTTATTCAGAGTATGCAGACCGCACAATTATTGAGCGGCTGCAGAAGAGGAGATTCATAGAGTTAGTTTTTGGGCAAGCTGAAGATATGCGGCCGCACAGAAATGGTGTGGTACGCAAGATAACAAGTGAGGTCGCACTCTTAATTATGCAGTCCGCAGAAGACAAAGATCATAGAGATGAAACATTATGTTTAAAAAGAAATGTGGACCGCACCATTTCTGTATGGCCAAATAATCAAGAGCACGACCGCACTTATTTTTATGCGGTCCGTAGAAATCTTGCTCAGACAAAGTCCAAGTTCAAGGAGTGCGGACCACAATATAAATTGTGCGGCCGCACAACCTCCGCAGGGGAATTTTTATCAGATATTTTAAGCTTAGTATAAATAGAACTTGTTGTCATTTTTAGGGAAATTTGTATCAGTGTAGAGCACCTGAGCCTTTTTCTTTACTGCTTTGAGTAACTTTGTACTAGATTAGCTTCTAAGCATTAGATTTTCTTTCCATAATCAATTATTATGCATTCTATCTTTATTTCTTTTTTAATTTCTGTATTTTTCATGAGTAGCTAAATTTCTAGCTAGGGTTGTGGCCCAACCCTAGTGTGGGTACTTAATGGGTGTTTGATTGGGCTTGTTTGTTATTGGGTTAGTTATATTTAGCCTAGTTCTTGCTTTAATCCAAGAATTAATGGTTGCAAACATTGATTCATGCCTTATTGACTTAGTCCCCACTTGAGAAAGAGAGACTAAGTCTAGGAAAACTTGTCTGACAAAAAATTAAGGTGAACTCAAGAAATTGATAGCCCCAATTAAAGGATCAAATCTAGAGATAGTGAGACCCGACTTGAGCATATATCACTTATATTGTGCAATACTCATTTGGACTTGAGAAAGACAAATTGAGAAAAATCACTTAAACTGCCAAGAGGTATAGAGTGGATATTTGCGTGTGATTTCTATATTACAACCCCGACTAATCAAGCTTGCCCTAGGGTTTACAACCCATTAGGTAACCACCTAGGTGGAAATCACGACCCTAGATCTTTTATAATTTAAAGAACAATCAAAACCAAAAATATTATCTTCTAGTCTCATAATTGCAATCAATAGCTTAACGTAGAAATAGAAATAACAAACTAGAATGTGGAAGTGTAATTTGAGGCACATCATACAACTACACTAAATACATACCTAATCCCAATTCTAACTCCCTATGGATTCGACCCCGACTTGCGTTGGGTTTTATTATTGCATCGACTAGCTCACTAACTATATTTTTGGTGTGAGCTTGAGTGAGATCAACACCTACTAAGAACATTCAAAGCAACAACAATCAAGTGAACCCCACAATCGAAATTACAAATAGGCACAAAGATATCGCTATTAATTAGCCCGTCGGTGATCAACCTACCCATACTACTATGGAAGTACAACTAGGGAAAGGAAAACGGAAGATGGGAAAAGAAAATAACCAATAACTACAAGTCAATAATGTCAACAAAAAGATGAGGAGATCCAGGAATAAGAAACCAAAACATCATGAGGAAGTGAGCAATACAGGTATTCAAAGTGGAGATCAGGCTACTAGCATCAAGAGCAAGCAATACATTGGAGAATCCAGTAGTGCAACTATTACAATCAATGAACCTATGCAAATACCAAAAATAATTGATCAACAAATTAATGAGGGACAACAGAATCTGAAATTACAGGACACTGAGGCGAACATCAAGACAAACACTACCTTTGTTGTTGATCTTGGGGGGATTCATACCAACTACCTCAAGCTCATCAATGGCGCAAGCTTGGAAGAGGACAAAAATAGTGGTAAAGAATATGATGGTAATCAATCAGACTCTTCTTATGAAGTGGAGGAAGATTCTGCTGAAGACCTGGACAATTTTGAGGAAAGTATTTCTAAAGATTCTGAAGAATATGCAAGTGTGATTAACTCTGAAGATCTCAGTGATGTCAGGGCCACTGATCAGACCAACAAGGTGAATGAGATTGAATAAGAAAACAGTCACGCTAATGTAGACAAACTAGTGGAAACTTCTTGCTCACAATCATTAGTAGATGTCAATGTGACCTCAGATTCTAATAATGCAATAGAGCTTCTTCAACTATCCCCTAGAGGTAGGGGAAGAGTTACATACAAGAAAAAGGGTGGCAGACAACAAACAAGAGGAAGGGGTGGCAAATACTCCAAAAAAGTGCATGTAAGTCAACCACAGGTAGGGGTGGGCATTCGGTCGGTTCGGTTCGGTTTGAAGAAATTCGGTTCGGTTATTTGGTTTTCGGTTTGGTAAAAGTAATAACCGAAATCGAACTGAAATAAGTTCGGTTCAGTTCGGTTTTTTTATTTCGGTTCGGTTATTTTGGTTCGGTTTTCGATTTGAACATTATCATATTGGACTCCTTCTATGTAATAATATGACAGGCGAATTTGTTGATTTTTCCCAAAACTTTGAAATTGTTGGAATGTAACGACCCGACCGGTCGTTTTGAGTACTAGCGCTCCGTTCAGCAGTCGGAGGCCATGAACAGCTTCATTTCAGGTATTATGACTTGTTTGCATGGTCGGAATTTAAATTCGGGAAGGATCGAAGTTAAATTTAGATGAGAATTCTCATTTGAGAAGCTTAAAGTTGAAAGAATGAACTAGGATTGGATTTTTGAGTAAACGACCTCGGAATTTGGATCCGAAGGTT
>MU733769.1:40892-54289 GCA_026770625.1 Nicotiana glauca | reverse complement strand
CTTACCTAGGATTTCTAGTTCGCAGACTGTAACAGAGTCAAACCTTCCTCGGTTCGGGATTAAATCGGTGACTTGAGACACCATTATATTCTCAAGTGGCGACTCTGAAAAATTCAAATAACTAATCCCGTTCCGACCGTCCTTTAATTGGAAAAACTCTTTTTACGCTTATATATATATCCCTTTCGCCGGGAGTATGTAAGCGCCGTAAAAAAGAGGTGTGACAGTTGGTATCTAAACACGGACTCATCATGCATATTCCTATAGAAACCAAAGTAGTCGATTAATTAAATAAATAAAGCCTTATAGACATGGTATTTAGATGATTATTAGCAAAGGCATGCATTATTGAAATCCTATAGGCATGCAATCTAATAATCCTATAGAAGTAGACGGGAGAGCAGGTAATATTTACCCAAGCAATCATGCTTTTGAATAATGTACAGGTATTAGGCAAGTTAAGTCAAATGTGTGATTTCCTATAGGCATGGTTTCTATGTGTGTACAGAGCAGGTAAAGTATTCTACATGATCTGTACCCGTTTATGCGAGACTTAGGATACCCAACCCCTTTTTCACTAATCTCCCCTATCGTTTGTTTACAGATTATTACAGGCCCTATTGAATATTTACAAATACAAATATGAATACACAATAAACCCAGTAACACAATTGGGCCTTCAAATAGGTCAAGAATTCCATGTAGATTGTACGCCTAGAGTCCGAGTGCAAATAGTGCTCTTTAGACTTCCAATACCAAAGCAGGCCCAGCATATTAGGCCCAGATGAATAATTTCTTACCAGAAGGATGCTAAGCTTGGCTATATATATGACACTACACACAGGGTTAACTGAACAGCTCTAAAGATTAAAACACCCGGTCCTTAAGTTGTGACCAACAACACCTCTAACCAAGACTTATAGATAGTATCATATAACCATATGTGGGGCAAGGTTTGTGGTTTTAACTCCAGAAGTAGAGTTTAAGAGCAACAGGGCTATTTCAAACAAAGTTCCAGAATAAAGCTTGGTCCAAAACCATCCTAAGGAGCCTTAAGCAGGGGTTTGGACATGGAAATCTAACAGTGTCATGGGCAAGACTAGTGAGATATCGAATTAACATGGAAACTTTAACATAAGAGCCTAATGAAAGCAACTAATTTGTAGAGCTTAACATATAGGACAGGAAAGAAAACTCAGTTTATCGATAAGTGAGCATTCAGATGAGAAAAGGTTGATTTTCAGGCAAATCAAGTAAGAAGTCATCGTGTAAAGAAGAGTAAATAAGACAAGGAGTGAAATTCACCCAAGGAGTCTCAAACAATAGGTGATCACAAAACATCAAAGCAAAGAATGAGTTTACTTTTGTATTGCAACTATATTAGAACACAGAGTTCATATGATCACAAGTTGGTTTCAAGGAATAGCAAGTATACATAGAAAATTTGGCATAGGTTCTAGGCATGTATTAATGTCCTAGGAGAGTCCCAATCATAGTTCAAAACAACAATAGTCTTTAATAATCAAGTAAGCCTAAACATGGAGACAAATAGTCAAGCAACTTGGTTATGTACAATAGGCAAGCAATGAGGCTAATAAGGTCAAGGAAAAGCATACTAGGCTAAGTATTCATGTAATGTTATTCCATAGTTGTAGCAGTACAGCATGTGATGTATAAGGGATTCAACAACAACACACAATTGACAGACATAACTTCTCATAAATCCAAACAGCATTCGATAAACATTAATCAGGATTAGTTGCAAGCCCAATAAACATTATGTATCACTTAGCAAAAGTCAGAATTAGAGCAGGTTTGAGAGAGTATGATATAAAACACCCAGAGAAATGCACACAATCAAAAATTAATAAAAGTACGAGATTACAGGTTAATAACCAGTAAAACCCCAACTCCCCAGTGCTTCAGAGTTCATATGAGCTACGAAATGGACCCCGAGAAGTGCTTGCACTAGAGGAAGGTAAACAGAATTCGGAGACCTTGGCTTTCAGCCGGCCAAGAACTCAATTTTAGAATAGTATAGAATAAGTGATAGTGAGAGAATAGTTACCAAGGTCCGTTAAAGGGGATTAGGAAAGGGGTTTATATAGTGGTAAAATCATGCGGATAAATAAAGAAAGAAATCAAGTAAACATGAATAAAAAAGGATAAAATATCGCATGCAAATTAGTAGAAGAACTGGAAAGGAAAAAAATTCAAACTCCAAACCTTGATTAGGGATTAAAATCCAAAATCAGTCAGTTGGTATGACGAATCAAGTTTTTCTTCACGTATATGGACGAATATTGTCCAAATCTCCAAGATTGTATTGATTCTCGTCCGATATAGAGGTGGTATTTGCTAAAATTGGGCAAATAACTAAATAATGCAATAAACACCTGACCAGTACCAAAGTAACCCAAATACGGTAAGCAAATAATGGTAAAATCTAATGGTTAGCAGGATTAGGAGAGAGAATTAAAGGGAAGATGGCTAGGGTTTCTTAGAGAATGAGAGGATGATAGGGTTTAGTGGCGGCTGGTTGAGAGGAATGGGCTCTAGGTTTAGGGTGAGGAGTTATAAGGAAAGGGGGAAGGTAATTGTGGGCCGTTCATCATCTGAGATCAATGACCGTGATTAATAGGATGTGGGGCGGGTCTTGACCGGGTTAGGCTAAAGAGTCATTTGGTTTTGGGCCAGGGGATTGATTGGGCCATTGGGCTAATGGTTTGGGCCAAATTTGGTCCCAAAATTGGCTTGTTTTGGGCCAGCTCTTGAAATTAATTAAAATAAATTATTAAAATATTTAATAAATGGTAAAATTAATATTTATGCTGTAAAACTATTTAAAAAATAACTCAATATTATAAAAATATAAAATGCTACTTTGGCATAAATAATATGATAAACGCAATTATTCGTATAATATAGGCCATTATTGCAAAATTACGTAAAAAACTCAGAAATACAAATATAATTATATGAAATAGAGTAAAATATTTTGAAACCTATATATGGATGAAAATAATAAATTTGGACAATTAAGTCATCACAAAATAGTTTAAATGGGTAATTAATAATTATTCAAGAAATTTAAATGCGAGACAGTCAATTTTAAAGCTTTAAAAGTCATGAAAAATTATAGAAAATGCTCGCATGAATCTTGTAGACTAAGTAATGATGCAAAATGGTATGTTAAAAGTATATATACTATTTTAAGAATATAAGGGCAAAATTGGATATCAATGGTATGCTCTCTTCTCTCTCAGCCAAAAATAAATTAGGCCTCTTAGATGGTAGAATTGCTCAACTTGCCCCTAATTCCCCTTACCCTTACTGGGAGAGATGCAATGATATGGTGAAAGCCTGGATCACTAATTATGTGTTTAGAGACATAGCTACCAGTGTTGTGTGCCTTCGGACTGCAAAGGAAGTTTGGAATAACATTAATGAGCTTTTTGGACAACCTAATGGGTCTAAATACCTTCAAATTCAAAGAGAAAGTAGTTCAACTATTTAGGATTCATCAGACATTGCTACATATTTCACAAAACATAGAAGCCTTTAGGATGAGTTAAATTATTCATATGTGGGACCTAAATGCTTTTGTGTAGCTCTTCCCAAATTACTTTTTCAGCTTCTCAATAGGCTTAGTGACTCCTACTTAACTGTAAAAAGTTCACTCATGGTCATGAATCCCCTATCAACTATAAGTAAGGCTTATTCTCTTCTACAACAATATAAAAGACAAATGAAAACTCCATCCGTCATTCCAAACTTTTCAAATGAATCTGCTTCTTTCTATGTCTCTTCAACTTCAAACACAACTAATAGAAACTTTACCCAAAGGATCAACTTTGATTCCATGAAGAATATGTCTTCTGTTTCTTTCAAATATTGCAAGAAACTTGTCCACATAGTGAACAAATGCTACAGGCTGCATGGTTTCCCTGCAGACTTTAAGTTTACCAAAAAATAAGAAGTCAGCTTCATATGTCCAAACTGACATTCCACATGGTCAACCAAGTGCTCTCACAATACGGACTTCTTACAACTCTACTCATGGATTCACGAAGGAGCAATATCATCATGTGATGACTCTATTCCAACAAGTCCAATTGTCTCCTGGTGTTGGTTTTAAGAATTTCCCTGCGAAGAATTATGAGTTCGCACACTTTGCAGGTTTCTTTACTGCTTATGCTGTAGATTCTGTTACCTCTCATGTATGTGCATCTCGTCAGTTAGGTACAAACCCTGGATATTGGATTTAGGGGCAACAAACCATATAGACCCACACAACATTTACTTCGCAAACTTGTACCTTTACCTAAACCTTTTCTTGTCACTCTACCTAATGGATATAAAGTAAATGTTTTATCAACTAGTTCTCTACATCTCATACATGATATAATCTTACTTAATGTCCTGCTTGTACCATCTTTTTTCATTTTAATCTAATTTCAAACATCAATTTATTTCTCAATTGGATTGTATAGCCATTCTTACCAAGTCTAATTGTTCTCTACAGGGCCATTTTCTGAATAGGCCATTGGTAATTGGTAAGGTTGTTGGAAGGCTATACTACCTCTATCCTAATGTTGATTTGCTTCTAACTTCATATTTGTCTTCCTCTTTTTTCTTATTTTGTGACATATAATAACTCTAAGTTTGTCATCTCCCCTGTAAATACTCATCTATTTAATCAAACACGTGTTGTAAATAGAATGGATTTGTTTTGGCATCAAAGGTTGGGAAATATTCCTTTTCATAGAATCAAATACACTCTTTTTAAAGTTTCTTTAAAATAATCTTTTATTTTTTTAATTTGTCCAATGACTAGGTAACAAAGATTACTTTTTCATGATAGCCAAATCCATTCTACTACCTCGTTTCAATTAGTATATATTGATGTTTGGGAACCTTATAACACCAAAACTTATAATTATTTTAGATATTTTTCGACGTTAGTTTATGACTATAGTAGAGTAACTTGGACTCATCTTTTATCTTGTAAAAGTAATGCACTTCATATTCTTAAAGCTTTTACTTAATGCACTTCATGTTCTTAAAGCTTTTACTTCCATGGTTAAAGTGCACTTCCGGTCTTCCTTTCAAATCTTTAGATCAGACAATGTTTATGTACTTGGTAGTAATTTTGAGGCTGCTACTTTCTTTGCTAGTCAAGGTATTCTATACCAAATAACAATATCCCACACTCCAAAACAGGATGGAGCTGTGGAAAGAAAACATAAACACTTGTTAGAAGTATCTAGAGCTCTTTTTTTTCAATCGAAACTACAGCTCAAATTCTAGGTAGATTGTGGATTAACTACCACTTACCTCATTAACATAATGCTTTTAGCCATTTTGAACAGCATTTCTCCTTTTGAAAAATTACATGGACATCAATCATATTATGATCATTTAAAGTCATTTGGCTATTTGTGCTTTTACACTTCCCCAAAATTTGACAAGACAAATTCCAATATAAAGCTCATCTCTAGTCTCTTCTTAGTGTACCCCTGTGGTAAAAAGGGTTACAACCTCTTGAACATATCTATCTCCACTATTTTTTATTCTAGGGATGCAGTGTTTCATGAACATGTTTCCCTTATAACTCAACAGAACCCCCTTATCGTGCCTACTTCTTCCTCTCAACCTTTTTGTGGACATTCATCTTCCTCGTGTACTTGTAGATTCTCTTACCATTGATAGTTTATCTAGTCCTGTTATCACTTCTGTTCCTAGTCCTTCTTCATCTCCTGCTACTTTTGTCTCCACTTTACCTTCTCTCACTCCTGCTTTACCTTCTCCTTTTGTTCTTGTTCTCATAAAATCCACTTAGACTTGTTATCCAACCATCTCACCTCAAAAACTATGTCTGTAATTCTGTTCTACCATCTATTCCTGAGTATATAAGGTGTCCTAGACTAAGTTGCATGTGTATGAGCCTTAGTTCTATCTGCGGGAAGCTTCATATCATGTTTGGAAAGACGCAATGCTAAAGGAGTTTCAAGATCTTGAGTCAAACCAGACTTGGGATATTGTTCCTCTTTTCCCTTACAAGAACGCCATCCCTTGTAAGTGGGTTTACAAGATTAAACAGAGGGCAGAGGGAAGAGGGCTCCATTAAAAGGTTCAAAGCAAGGTTGTTCATTGGGGGTGACACTCAAAAGGAAGGTATTTACTTCATTGAGATATTTTCCTTTGTTGTCAAACTGACCATCATCAAATGCTTGCACACCTTAGCTATTAAGAGGGACTGGACTATTTTTCAATTGGATGTCAACAATACCTTTTTTCATGGAGACATTCATGAGGAGGTTTATATGAAAATTCCCCCTGGCCTGGATGTGTCATCTACCTCTAATTCTCCACTTTTGATATGCAGACTCAAGAAATCCTTATATGGCCTCAAGCAGGCTTCTAGACTGTGGTCTTCTAAACTGACTAAAGCCCTGCACTCTAAGGGCTATATTTCCAGTCTCAATGACTACTCCTTATTCACAAAGTCTTCTTTTGGTTCTCCGGTAGTGTTGGTTGTGTATGTTGATGACATCATGTTGGCTGGTGATGACAGTTCTGAAATAATTCTTTAAAATTATTCTTGGACACCTAGTTTAAAATCGAGGACTTAGGTCTGGTTCATTATCTTCTGGATTTGGAGATCTCTCAACATCCCCAAGGCTATCTCATAAGTCAACACAAATCCATAACTGATCTTCTCCCAGAATTCAAGTGCCAACACTTTTCTCCTATATCCACATCTTTGGATCCTTCTATTAAGCTTCATATGGATATCGAAACTCTTGTTTCTGACCCAAGTGTCTATATGAGGTTAATTAGGAAGCTTAATTTTTTGCAGCACACCGGGCCTGACATCTCTTTCTCTGTTCAGCATCTAAGCCAGTTTCTTCAAACCACAGGTTCCTCATATGTTGGTTGTTATCCATGTCTTAAGATATCTTGTGAATGATCTTGCCCAGGGTGTATTGCTCTTAGTTCTGCTAATATGTTACTTGTGGGGTTTTCTGATTCAGATTGGGGATCTAGTGCTATCTCTCCAAGTCTTTTAGTGATTTTTATATTACCCTTGGTGGAAGTCTTGTGTCTTGGAAGAGCAAGAAACATCCTACCATTTTCTTGTCTTCAGCAGCCTTAGGGCCTTGAGGAAGGTGGCTGCTGACTTGGTCGGGGCGGAAAATTACAGGGACATCAACCATCTTGTTTCAGCTGGAAAAAAACTTTCAAGAATATATCACATCCTTGATACATTCCCTGCCTATTCATCCGACCCTACTAAGAAAGATCCCAATGTCCATTTCAGCTGAAACAAGCAAGTGACAACTGACAATCAATAGTCGAATAAATCAATTATTTTGTATTTTATCTTTATATATGTAGTTAAAATTCATGAAAATTTTATATTTATCTAAATTTTCACTCACAATTGAGAATTGTAATAAATAGAAAAGTACATTACCCCCTATTTGATCTAAAATTCTTGATCCATATTGCATCTAACGTCTCAATTCTGGCACTTCCACTTGTACTATTACTAAGGGGAATACTCGTTTAATTTTCCTCGGATAAATGTGACATCAACTATTCAGAACATTCTCAACATCTTCATAATATCTTCAATAGATTTGAAATCTCATTTCTTGTAAACTAGATTTATTTTGCAGAAGGAAGATTACACTAGTTTCAAATTAACTAGGAAATTTTGTTACATTTCAGATACAGCCTCAGAAAATGATGAACAAGTAAATAATTTACAAAGCGAAAACTTGGACGCCAGAAGCGAGGATGGAAATAAAGGTGTTCCTAATCTATCTGAACTTGTTGTGTATGTATAATTGTATATACTGGAAATCTATCATTAATGTATATGTTAATCTCATTGACTGTGCATAAAATAATCTCTAATCGTCCTCTTCAAAGAGGATGGAGGATTCAGAACCGAAGAGGGGCTCTTGCTTGCAGCTTCTGGAGTTCTCGCAAAGTTCTCTTCAACTTCAAAACTCTGAAAATGTTTCATCTTATGCGACTCTGGAGTGCTGATCTCAGGAGTCTTAGTTGAACTAGGCAAGCTTTCTGAATGACAGTCAGACTCATTCTTGATGCTTTCTGGTTTTTCATCAGTGAACAGCTTGCGACGTTCTATGTTAGTAAGTCCCATTACTCTTCTTCGAATGGACGATGGAGATCTTGTGTTTGAGTAACAACTACTTTGAATGTTCCAAAAGCGCACCTGGCAAGGAGTTTGAAAATAGTACATTGGAACCATCTCAATTGAGTAAGCAATCTCACAACAAAAGATAACGCAATCGACATCATATTCTTTTTTGTTTTTAACATTATGGATTTGATCATGCTGATGTTCTGCTCATCTGTACAGCTTACCGTGAAATCATCTGATGTTGTAGCAACTTTTCCTGTCTCGGATGGGCACCTGTAGCAGTTGAATATTCAGATGATGGTTAGATTTGCTATAGGGACAAGTATCAATAATACGGAACAAACTTACCAGTCTACTGCTGTAACTTCTCCATCATGGTTTTTCAATATAAGGGGATCTGCTAGAGGTTTGTTCACCTGAGTCATGAGTATGTTGGAGTTAGTACCACATAAATGGAATCCAGTCAAAACCTTTGTGGTTACCAAACTGACCTGCCATATATAGGCATTTCCATCACTGGAACCACTGAGTACATGAGCTGCGTCAGGACTTATCGCTGACTGAAATTGTCAAAAACTTCTTTAGTTCCACAAAGTTTATATTCCAAGTTATGATCATGGAAATTGACAATGTCACTCACCTTAACGAAAAATGAATTAACTTGGCATCCTGTGAATGTTTTCACTGGCCCTTTTTCTGGCTGAAGCACATTGTAGAGATAGATTCTGAAGAAAGATGCAGATCCACAGAAGAAATTATCAGATGATTAAGCTTAATAAGAGAGAATATTAGGTTCTCTTTTTGTGCATAATAGGTGTAGTCTTCATATTAGCTGGTGAAAATTGTGACTTCGTGTGAGACTCATCAGAACATTGGCATACCTGCTGTCCGTGCATGAAGCAGCAATAAACACGCCATTTAAATCTTGAGATAAACTAGATACTCCATGTAGTCGCTTTCCCTGAACAAGATCAAAAGACGTTAGAAATCAATCAAGAATTGCTAAACTATGAACGAGTTGGATCATTTGCCAATTAAAACCAACCGAACAACCTTAACATCCCTAATCATAAAGGAGGGACCAAGTTAAATCATAGTTATTAATGAAACAAATTTTGTGAAATGCTGCTCAATGTTGTGAAGGTCACAGAAAACATCGCTAGCCTATCATAAAATGGCAATTTAACTTTATCATTACCTTATGGGATGACACATTAGGATGAGGGCATGCCTGGAGAATAGAACTCTTCAGGTTCCTGGTATCCCAAAACTTTATGACACTGAAATTTAAAAGTAAAAGCAGTGAATAACACAAATCACACAATAAACCCCACTTTGAAGTGCTTGCTCAATTTGAGGAACATTGCAAGTTTTCTTAGACACCTGTCAACTGCTCCAGCAGTAGCAATGGAGATCTCATCTTTCAGGTAAAGGACTGAAGTAATGCTCATGGAAGTAGCCTGAAATAATTTCTGGCAGTAAGAAATAAATTGTGCATTCATAAGTATAGAATAGGGTCATAAAGGAAATCTTCACAAGGACAAACCTTTCCACCTTTAACCCGCCTCTGACGAGGAGAAACGTGTGCCTTGTGGACTGCTGCAATTGACCTGAACAAAGAACACATATTAGAGACTGGTTTAAACGTTAAATCTGCTAACTCTTTTAAATTTGTAATCTGGTTGCTTTATTTTGACCTGAATCAGGTTGTTTAGTTAGGAAAGATACTAGAAGTGTTGCCAATTTTGCTCAGGCTAATGAAACTAGAAGCAAGACAGCAATTGATAATGCTCTTTAATCACCATTTTGATCTTACGGTTATAATAAAGTACTTACGGTATGGAAAATATCTGACTGCTGCTGCACGAGCTCCTCAAGTCCCATAGGGAAAAGGACCCATCTCTTGAACCAGATACAATAATATCTATTTAAAAGAAAACCACATGTTGGTATCAGAACATGCCATATCTTTGAGTAAAGAAAGTATGGAAGGGAAAAAGAGTGATTCGAGGAAGAGAAGTAGGAAAATCACAAACCTACCCTGATTCGTAGGATGAGAACAAATGGATTTCACACTCCCGGTGTGACCCATTAATGCTCTAATACATTGCTTTTCTTGTGCATCCCATAATTTTATCTGCTCACATAGATCAAGATTACTTGTAAGCAATGGATATTATCATACAAAACTTTGTATAATGACCTTGAGAATCATTAAGTTTCTAGATAATTAAATATCAAAGTCAATTGTACAGACACTACGATCAAGCAGTCAATATGCAAATGCTACTGTAACCAGATGTTTTGTCCTTAAAGTACATAGAACAGTTTAAATTGACAACCAAAAACTAACTCAGTTTCTACTACATAAGCAAATATCAGATATAGTCACTCACGCACTGATCGCCTGAAGCAGTTAAGATATTTGTATCATCCTGCAAAGATCAAATGTATGTCATGTTAACAAGTTATAACTGAAAAATGATTGCACAAAAATAAAAAAACACATGAAAACCATAGTAGTTTAGCAAATGCCTTTATTCATGTTTCAACATGTCTAATAAAGTCGGACATCTATAACAGCATACCTATATAACAACACTTCACTATAAAAGCCAAGCTTTTCCGGAACCAATTTTCATGTTATGTTATAATATATGTTCTGTATAACACTTCGGTATAACATCCAAAAATATTCGGAACAAACGAGGTTTGACTGTACATCCGACCCAATATATTTGACCGGCTTCATTTTAGGTTATCCTTGCAAAAACTAAAAAAGATGAATGCGGATTGAATATTCGGGTATTCTTAAATCAAACTCAAACTCTAATAGTAATACATTTTTAGGACAGAAATAAAAGCATGGATGTCTGATTGGGGTGAAACTGTCTTATTTTCTTCTCTTTGAGCATTCAATTCGTTTCTTCCCATCTTTGCTTGGAATTTAAACTCCTTGGTGTGGACCTCTTAGGATGCAATGCCCCGAAATCGCTTCTCTTTCCTGAACACTTTTTGGTGCTCCCTGAAAATTGTTTCTATTAGTTGCTTTAACTCATGTCCAATATTCAGTAATAGGAGTAAGTGTTGTCAAAGGCTCATTTAAGGTAAGGCCTGAAATTCAGAAAAGCTCAGGGAGGATGCATCGCCTCGCTTAAGTTGTGTTTCAATGGAAGCAAGGCACTACGGCATGTGCATATTGCCCATGACTTCTATCTTGAATCAAGCCGTACTAAACAATAAATATCATCAGCAAAGAGATATATCATTTGTTAAGGAAATAGTTATGATAGAATTTGTTACTTTTTTCTTGCATTTGATATATGTATATTAGTTTTTCTTCTTTGCACCTTTTTTAATAAAGCATGCACTTTGCGCATACAGCCGGTATAGATTGCAGCTCTTTTTTTAAAGCTTTTTCCTTTGACAACACTGAGGAAAAATCTTGGTTATCAAATTAATTTGGAAGCTGAGATGTACCTTGATCCAACATACATCAAATATAGCATTTTCATGAGCGACCCACTCTGACATCTTAGCTTTTTCTGTAAATTGCAAATTGATCAGGTAAAAGTCCAAGAAACATAACATCAAAGCAAAATTCAGAATTAAGAAAGAATTTTTAAGTAACAACTTACCTGCATTTTGCTGGTGTGTTGATGAAGGGGGAAATTTCAACCTGGTATTATACAAGCTAACATATCCACCCTCATCAGCAACAGCAAGAATATGTGAATTTTTATTTGTCTGCATAACAACACAATATTAGTATATGTCTTACCAACGTGTCAAAATTAAAAAATAATTTTGCAGTATTAGTAATGAGACTCATTTGATTCATAGATCCAACCTTGCAGAACGAGACGGCCATTGGAGGTGGCGTGTTGCCACTGTGCTCAACAGCGAGGGCACCAATTTGGTCAACCTCAGACGATTCAATGCTGATATATGGTCTTTTATTAACTGAACAAGTACACAGATAAAGTCAGAAAAAATTTGAAATCAAACGGATGAACTCATTTTAGTTACAATAGGCAGATTCAGCATAAAAGCAGTGGGTACACTTGATCAATTTTCTTGGACTCGTAGAGTTTAAATTATAGATCTATCTCTAATTAGTATAGATATTTATAACACAAAAAGATACAGAAGAGAAGAGATTTGAAGGAAACCTCGGAATCCGTGAAGCTCTCTTGATTTGATATCTTGGAAAAAAGATTGATGCTTATTTGACCCTTCCATTTAGAGCTCTTCAGTTACAAATTTTAACAATTGGGGATGAGTTCTATCACTTGAAACTCTTGGGAGCTGTAAAGGGATAGAGTAGAGAAGAAGAATGTGTGTGTCTAATTGCCTATGTTGCTAATGCTCGGATTTTGGCGCGAGCCGGGAAAATTACTTGAATTTTTTCCCGCTAGCGCCTTGTTGCCGCGGGTTGAATTATGCAATTTCCCAGTATCATAGACGAAAAAGAAAAAGAAAAAAAAATTATATATATATATATATAAATAAAATTATAAAAGCATGAATAAAATGTTGGATTACAAAAATAACCTTTTAATATTGTGTAGAATAATACATAATAAAATGACATAATCAGAATTCTAGACACTAGCCTCGTAATCCTATTAGTTTTAGGACATAATATTAAACGTTAGAATCTTACATGATTACCTTTATGAATCCTATTAGTATAATTATTTTTGGGAATAGATATTAGCCTTGTAATCCTATCACTTTTAGGATATAATTCATACAAAATTCCTATTACTAATTAATTTGAAAATGTATTATATTGTCCAAATCCATTTAAAAACAAGAGAGCCTATATATAATTCTTAAAGTACGGATATAATATTGATAGACCAAAATAGCTCTAAAATATTAAATTGAAGAACTTATAGGGAAATGACATAGTTGTACTAACTTATTTTTTCTTGGACTACAATAACTTCTATGTTACTTTTTTTTTATATTTAAGATTTTAAAATTAATACAATATTGTCTATTGAATTCATATAAAAATATGTAGGAAGGTTTAATAAAATCAAGGCCAAATACATAACTGCCCCTTAAACTTGGCCTTTTTTGTCACTTGGGCACTTAAACATAGAGTTGTTCCTATCAGACCCTTCAACTAAATCACATATGTGCCAATTAGACACTTTGTAGACCATCTGAGAAAAACTTTTATAAAAATTATTGGATATGTAATTAG
>MU733769.1:15176-34027 GCA_026770625.1 Nicotiana glauca | reverse complement strand
TTATCCTGAATTGTTGCGATTCTTCCATGCTTATTTGATGATTTCTATATATTGTAAAGCGCATGAGACAGGGGTTATGATTACTAAACTCCGTGGAGCAATGGCTCGAGTTGTATTACGTATTGAGAAGGTAAATATAATATGAAATGACTCTTTGGAGCGATGGCTCAGATGTTAAAGTGAATTATAAGTGAGAAGTGTAAGAAAGAGAAAGAGTTGATGATTACTCCTTTGTCGGGACGTGTTATTGTTTTTGTTGATTTCCCTCCCTTGCAGGGGATTTAGTTGTGTTGTTATTTTCCCGTGCCGGGACATTAAGTTTACTGATATCGTTCTCTTGCCGGGATTTAATTGCTTTGTTGTATTCCCTTGCCGGGATATTCTTTCCTTGTTTGTTTACTTCTTGCCCCGTATTTGTGACTGTTGTTTGGATACGCAATAATGATATTTGAGGATCGGGTTGCTCGCCGCAATAATGATATTTATGGATCGGGTTGCTCGCCGCAACAATGATATTTGAGGATCGGGTTGCTCGCCGCAACAATGATATTTGAGGATCGGGTTGCTCGCCGCAACAATGATATTTGAGGATCGGGTTGCTCGCCGCAATAATGATATTTGAGAATCGGGTTGCTCGCCGCAACAATGATATGTGAGGATCGGATTGCTCGCCGTAATAATGATATTTGAGGATCGGGTTGCTCGCCGCAATAATGATATTGAGGATCGGGTTGCACGCCGCAACAATGATATTTAAGGACCGAGTTGCACGCCGCAACAATGATGTTTGAGGATCGGGTTGCTCGCCGCAACAATGATATTTGAGGATCGGGTTGCTCGCCGCAACAATGATATTTGAGGATCGGGTTGCTCGCCGCAACAATGATATTTGAGGATCGGGTTGCTCGCCGCAACAATGGTATTTGAGGATATATTTGAGGATCGGGTTGCTCGCCGCAACAATGATATTTAAGGATCGGGTTGCACACCGCAACAATAATATTTGAGGATCGGATTACACGCCGCAACAATGAAATTTTGAGGACCGGATTGCACGCCGCAACGGTGGTTGACGCCAGTGTGTTTTATTTGAAATATTCGTGTTCTTGAATCGCTATAAATTCTTTGGTTGTTTCTATCTTATATTGTGATTTCCTAATTATAATTGTTGTCTCCCCACTACATGATCCCCCTTCTGTTAGTTGACTGTTTACTTCCTGTGTTTTCTTTCCGTTGTATGTATATAATTGAATTGTACAAGTTTATCTGGTGGTCTGGTCCTAGCCTCGTCACTTCTTCGTCGGGGTTAGGCCAGGCACTTACCAACACATGGGATCGGTTGTGCTGATGCTACACTCTGTGCATCTTTTTGCACAGATCTAGATGTTGGAGCAGCATTTGAGTAGCAGTAGCATTTTGGGAGCGAGCTTCCAGTCCAGGGACATTCGAGGTAGCCTTGCTGACGTCCGCAGGCCCGGAGTCCTTTCTATTTCATCCAGTTTGTTATCATTGTACCGTAGCAGACAGTTCTATGCTTCATTCGAACCTTGTATTTAGTATTCTCTAGACGTCCGTGAGTATTGTGACACCAGTCTTGGGTAGAAGATTTGTTAAACTTCTGTATTTCTTTCAGTAAATTATATTTGAGACTTTCGCTTTATTGTTAAATGCTTTATTGTTGTTAATATTGTCGATGTCCGCTAAAGAGGTATTTGATAATTGGCTTGCCTAGCTCCTATTAGTAGGCGGCATTACGACTCTCGAGGGTGGAAAATCCGGATCGTGACACCTATAGTTTCCAAAAAAAAAAAAAAATAGCCTCCAGCCATTACTATGGTTATTTGTATGTCTATCAGATGCCAGTTCCAATCCCATGCAATATGTGTAGAATACATATATTGAGTTTTATCTTACTATATATTTGCGCTTAAATATGATGTAATAGTCTTTCTCTTTCTGCTATGGATAATGTATTCGCACCCATATAATATATTAATTTATTACCGTTGATTTATTTGCTTCATCATCCAATTGCTTGCAGTTAATAATGATGCATATTCAAAGACCATGTGTGGTTTTTATTTATACCCAAACTCTAATAAGATAGTCCTATACATGAATGTCTGTACTACTTTAGTGTCATGGCAGGAGAATGTAGACGAGAATTGTTTGTTAAGGGTCTTGACTATTTAAAAAATAAATTAAAGTCACTGTGCCTTCGAATTATATTGTATGAACAAGACAATACAATTGTTCTTTCTCAAAAAAGAAAATACTTCATGCGTATAGCTTGTGCATTAGCCAAATAATAAACTGGGGAAGCTAATGGACTTCCTGCACACTCATGGATTTCTCACACTTTATGTTATAATTCAAATTCAATCAAACATTTCCTGAATGTTCGTGCTATTAATATTATGCTACGAGCAAGATTTAGGAACATATATTGTAGACTCACGCTATTCTACTTTGAGTAGATATTTACCTAAACATAAAATTAATTACTCGCTACAAAACTAATTACTGTAATACTCTTCTAACAGGTTCCCAAGACTACTCGCTCAAACAATTAGTGGTAATAATCTAACTTTTATAAAATACTTATTACTTCAGTTTGTAGTTATTAAAGTTATTTCAATCTTTACACTGCATTAACAAATGCTACTGCCAACATTATTTGTCTGCCATCAAGAATGCTATAATCTATTGTCTATTGGAAATGACACAATAAATACTACTCTCTTCGGTCCAAAATAAGTGATTTTTTGGTATTTTTCTTGTGATCTAAAATAAGTGATTTTTCCAGATTTCAAGAATGAATTAATTATTTTTTTCCTACATTGTCCATGGAGTAAATAGTGTTGGAATATGTGTTAGAAGTGTTTATGTGAGATAGTAAAGGTTAATTTGGTCAATTCCATTGCTAATTAATGTTAAAAGGTAAATTTCTTAATTTGTACGAAAACACCCAAAAAGTCACTTATTTTGGACCGGAGGGAGTAATAGAAACATCAAGATCGTTACCATCATATTATTTTCCCGTCGTCCATCTATCCATCTAACCATCACAGGCTCAGTTCAAATGGCGGCTAAAGTAGAATTAGCGAAACAATGCTTACCTATTAGCAAGGTACCAAAATACTCATCCGACTGGGTTATAAAAGTCTTTGTTATTCGAAGAAGTAAAGTAATTCCATACAAAAACCAAAGGCACGAAGGTGTTTTCAAAACTCTTATATTAGTTGATGAAGAGGTAATACTTTTTACATTTATAATGTATACTTTACTAATTTATATTGTCTTTCTTGATACCATAAAATGTTGGTGCATCTTTAATAGGGGACAAAGATGCAAGCAACACTTTTTAATAAGCATGTAGAGAAATGGAAATACTTCTTTGAACCACACAGGAATTACTTTATTATCAATGGTCGCCTAGATCGTGTCAATCCAAACTACTCCTCGGTTCACAAAGAAGTTGAAATATCTTTTACTGACAACACTGTCATCAAGGAATCTGAAACAGACATTTCCATCCAACAATTCTCAAATGGTTTTTTTTTATTGGAAGAGGTGGAAAAGTTAACTGACGACACTATCTTTGGTAACTGTTTATAGGAATAAATAAATTATTTTAGTGCATAAATTCTATATACTTATAACTACTTCTCTAATGACCTACTTTCCAGATGTAGTTGCCATTTTAGTTACAGTGAAACCACTTATTGGAGAAGGCCGTAGCAGGAGAAGAGAGATAATAGTTACAAATGAAAAGTCAGTTAAACTTACGCATGTTTCAATGAAAAAAAAATATTTTATGTATTATGTAGGTTAATCAATACAACTAATATAATTTGTTATTTAAAACACATGTTTGATCTTACATCTATAACTTTATGGGGAGATTTTGCTGAAAATGATGGTGAACTTCTCGAAAAGATGAAATACGATAAACCTATCCTTTGCTTTTGTGATGTTAGAGTCTCAATTTACAAAGGTATAAACACCAACAATTTTATGTACTATAGTATTCACACTTCAACCTGTATTTTTATTATTCAAACTTTATGGACTCAAACTATTCTATATAATTTCAACTTCTTTAATTAGGAAATTTTGGAATATCAACTATTCCTGTCAGCAGTGTGCTAATCAATCTAACAATCCATAAGGCAATAGAACTTCAAAATTGGTACTTGTGATAATTCTATTGCATTAGCGGTCATGGATATATTGCACTAGGGGACCCTTAAATTTACAACCTCTACTACATAGTTTTATCATACTAACTGCTTCTATTTTTAAAGACAAACTTTCAGTTACAAGGTTTTGGGTGTAATTTTCCTTTAACATATCTACAATCGTCACGTCTACATCTTTATGCATTGTTCTAATTATTGTTTCATCAATATTTTGATGTGTTAAATATTTTATCCTCTATATATATTATACATTTCAATAATACTTGCTAAAATACAGGAGTAATTCTATGAAGGCGAAAAATAAAGATATTGCATTAATACCAAGTAAAGCAATGAAAAGCGCCAAAGAAGTGAAGTTAGTTGATATTATGGATGGCGTACTTGCAGATGCACCTGTAACTTCCTACAAACATGTTCTCAATATACATGTTTTATAATTCGTATATAATATAATCTAATATATATCTTATTGTTTATGTGCAGGAATTATATTACAAGTTCAAAGCAAAAATTACAAATATTATAAATAAAGATGAGCCATGGTATTCTTCATGCAAAAAATGTTTCAAGAGAGTTGATGTTATAAAAGATACTGCAACTTGTGGCAGTTGTAATATAGAAAATGTTGATTATGAAAGCAGATGAGAATAAGAAATACTCTTTTAATTATTTCATTTAAATGAACCACTTATGATTTTTTTAACAATCGACAATATTTAAATGTTGTTTAAGAATTGAAGTTTGTGCTGGAGAACGACGTGGTCATGTTATACTTTTTGACGCTGCAGAATATTTGTTTGGTTGTGATGTCAAGGAGTATATTCAGTCAATCTCTACGAAGGTCTGAATATTCTTTATTACAAATTTAAGTGTACTAATACTTTGAAAGTATTTCAATAAGAAAATACGTTACAAAATTTTTAATTTAATACATAAATTAATTTCAACTATATTCTTGTTCTTCAATTGTGCAGAAGGAAGAATCTAATTAATTACTACCGCAAATTGGTGCTGAGTAAAAATTAAGAATTTATTTTTCTTGTCAAGATTGATAAGAAAAATAAAAATTCAGGAAGGAGTTTAATAGCTCAAGAGATACATAAATTTCAAGACGTTGCCACAATCAAAGTTCAAGAAGAAGATAAATCGGCAAAGATATAATGAAGACCAACGTCCTATTTCTAATAAAAGAATCAAAGTTGAAAAAAATTAGTGCTCTTTCGTTATGGCCAAATAAACTATGAAATGCTATTATTTACCAAGTTGTATTTGTAGAAGTATTATTGTATTCTGTAAACTTAATTCTTCTTATATCATTATGTAAAGACAAATTGTGCTGGCAGAGCATTAAATGAAATTTGCATTCTTCACTAAATTATTTTCAACCATAATTCTCCTAATACTTTAATTGTATCCATTTTACAGATTATTTAATCTATTTTTACATAGAGGAAATTATTCAAGCGGAAGAGGCGTTACGCCCATACCTATCATAGGTATATATTTAGCTAAATAATTCATTGTTATTGTAAATTTAAATATCAACTGAAATCGTTACATATGAAACAAAATATCATTTTTTTTAAGGAAGAAACGGGTTGAAGTATGGACATTAAAAATTATTACTCTATATTATATTGACTATTGTTAATTTATCTAAATCAATCGCGTTATTAAATTATACAAAATATTTGAGAAATAAAAAATAAAAATTTTGTCTCATGCAGGCACATTAAGCATGGCAACTCGTGACAAACCCCAAGGCACAATAACAGGTAAACTTCACCAAGTTCTTTTAATCGATATTAATATAACCTTTTCTCAATTACTAATGTCATAACATAATAAATTACACAGGAAACAAACGAAAATCAATTGCAATATCTCACGTAACTGATAAAGATGGAAATAATACTACAAACAAGATGGGCCGTTCAGGTGACGCAATTTATACATTAGAAAATAAATTAACTCACCATATTATGATCAATTATCCCTAAATTAAAAAAAATAAAATATATACGTTATTTAATCTTCATATTTTAATTTGTGTATTTAATTGCAAAATATTATAAGCTTGGATTAGGTGCTCCTACTATCATGATCATATACAATATAGATCATGTATATGTTCATATAATAATATATATTATATTACTTGTCACAAACTATTAATATTGGTTTTTGCATAATAGAAAATTCATCATTAGAAAAAGCATTCGCCAGGGTGCAAAAATATGTTGCATCCACTCAACCTATTAGCAATTCCCAAATTGAAGATACATGACCGAAGAGGCAAAGAAGAAACTCGTCACTTATTGCTTTATCAGAAGAAAACCAAAATGGAGGTATATTTACTACACTAACTCAGATTGATTTTCTTTGTTTTCATTACATTTCAAATTTCAAATAATATTACAATATAATATTTTTTGCTACTTCGTTTAGACGGAACTACTTGCAACCTATCATCTTCAAATACTCATAAGTTGGAAAAAATTCCTGAATGTACATTTTGTCATGCCAAGAGGTTTCAATATGAGCCTCCAAAATTTTGTTGCGGAAGTGGATATGTCAAACTTGCAACCCATGACGTTCCACAGGAGTTATATGAATTATTTGTAGCTGAGTTTGAAGAAGCCAAATTATTCAGAAAAAATGTCCGAGCATATAATAGCATATTTGCTTTTACATCTTTTGGAGTTAAGCTCGATAAAGAAATAGCATCTTCAAGGAAAGGAGTTTATACTTTTAAGGCACAAGAACAAATATATCATCATCTTCCGTCATTAGTCCCACGTGATAATAATCCATGCTATTTTCAATTGTACTTCTATGATACAGATAATGAATTGTGCAATAGAATATCAAAACTTCATGAAGCAAACTTATCGGAGGAAATCGTGGCAAAAATCAGAAAAATAATGGATGAAAATCCATATGCACAATTCTTTTCCCAGCTAAAAGATCAGCCGACATTTCAAAATTTACAAGTTCGAATAGCAACGACTGCTTCTTTAGATCAACGAGTGTACAATAAACCGTCAGTAGATCAAGTTGCAGCAATTTGGATAGACGGAAACAATCTTAATATCCCATTTGAAAGAGATATTTTGGTTCATGAACATTCAGGAAACAAATATCCAGTTAGACATTACTATGGTTGTTATGACCCCCTGCAATATCCTTTACTTTTTCCAAAAGGGGAAGGAGGTTGGCATCTAAGGAATAAGGAAGTGTGGCAATCCCAATAGTTGCAGTACCACAAATGAAAGTGCCAGTTCCAGGTCAAATGCACAAACATTTGTATCTGCAACTGAGGTGTTTGACAATGAAGAACAAGGTAATATTTATGAATTACGCAAAAATATTTTTAACAGTTTAAAATTATTATTAATTATCACTTTAAAAATCATATACTTATAGGTGTCCGTCGTGAAACTAAAGGATATGTGTCTTGTAAAGAGTATTATTGCTATAAACTACAAATTCGCAAAGAAGATAATTGCATAATACTACTATGTGGTAGATTATTACAACAATTTGTGGTTGATATGTATATAAAATTAGAAACGACAAGACTGGAATATTTTAGATTTGAACAATCAAATTTCAGAAGGGAGATATATCAAGGTATCGTGGATAGTGTCATGGCAAGAGAATGTAGAGGAGAAAAAGTTGGTCAAAGGGTATTACTTCCAACATCATTCATTGGGGGTCCTAGGGATATACGGCGATGCTACGTGGATGTTATGGCTCTGGTTCAACATTTTGGAAGACCAGATCTATTTATTACGATGACATGTAACACTGAATGGGTTGAGATTCAAGAAGAGTTGTGCGAAGATCAACTCCCTCAAGATAGGCCAGACTTAGTGACTAGAGTTTTAGAGCAAAGTTGCAAGACCTTAAAGACCAAATTTTTAACAAAGAAATATTTGGCCCTATTGCAGCACATGGTTTTGTCATTGAATTCCAAAAGAGAGGCTTACCTCATATACACCTTTTGGTCATACTTAAAGAAGGTCACAAGATAACAACACCAGATCAATATGATAGATTTATTTCTGCAGAGTTGCCTGACAAGGCATATGATGCATGGTCATACCTCATATACACATTTTGGTCATACTTATAAGGCATATGATGCATGGACCTTGCGGTGAAAATCGGCGCACAAGTCCATGCATGAAGGATGATCAATGTAAATTTCATTATCCACGACCATTCAGTAACAAATCAATATAAGGAAAAGATAGATATCCTATTTATAGGAGAAGAAATAACGAAAAAACAGTAAATGTTCGTGGAATGAATATGAATAACCAATGGATTGTGCCTTATAATCCATATTTGTTGATGATATATAATTGCCACATCAATGTAGAAGTTTGTTCTGGAGTAAAAGCAATAAAATATCTCTACAAATATACATATATAAAGGGCATGATAGGTGTGCAGTTTATATTGAGTCGGATGATGGCGAAAAAATAGTTGATGAAATTAGAAATTTTCAAGATGCACGATGGGTCTCTCCGCCAGAAGCACTATAGAGAATTTATGAGTTTAATCTAAGTGAAATGCAACCTCCGTTATTAACCTTCAGCTACATCTACCCAACAATCAAGCAGGTACTAAAATTAATTAACTCTTATAGCAATATTTCATACAATTTTTTTTCCTGCAAGTACATCAATATTTATGTTCTACTATTATATCCACACTTATTGTACTATTGGAAGAAGCAAAATCTCAGAAATGTGATGGCCTCAGATACCGTAAAGCATACTATGCTCACCGAGTATTTCAGGATGTGCTCAATAGACGAGGACGCACGAAATTATCTTTACAGAGAATTTCCAGAGCATTATGTTTGGAATCCGTAGCCCAAAATTTGGACCAAAAAAACACGATCTGTGATTGGTCGGATTGCTATTGGTAAGACAACTACTAATTAAATTCAAATAATTATTCGCTTCTTAAATTATGCATATTAATAGTTACAAATAAGTAATATAGCAAATCCTCAAGAAGGTGAAAGATATTACGAGAGATTACTACTGAACCACGTTAGAGGACCATTTTCGTTAGAAGATTTGCTAACTGTTAATGGGAAAAAATGTGAAACTTTCAAAGAAGCAATTATTAGAATCAGATAATAGCATTTCTGAATGTTTATGTGAGGCTGTCTTCTTCAAAATGCCATCAGCTCTTCGAAGTTTATTTGCAACAATTTTAGTTCATTGCAATCCAACGGATATTAGAAATCTATGGAAAACATACTACGATGATCTGTCAGAAGACTTTCGAAGAATGCATGAAAATTCACCTGCTACTCAACTCCAATGTACACTAAAAAGTGTTAATTATTATCTGGAGAGTATGGGTAAAAGTGTTGAAAAATATGATTTACCAAAAATCAACCAACGGTCATGCCAAAAAATCACTTCAGAATGTAGAGAAATAATTGAAGAAACATCTATGAAGTTACCTGTAGAAGATTATGATGCACAATCAAAGTTGAATCATGAACAAGCAAAAGCTTTCAAGATAATATTACATAGTGTTGACTCTGGAACAACAACATTATTTTTTTTAGATGGACCTGGGGGAACTGGAAAAATATTCTTATATCGTGCATTACTAGCAAATGTTAGATCAAGAGGTATGATAGCTTTGGCAACTGCAACCAGTGGTGTAGCATCTGCAATATTATCAGGAGGTCGTACAGCTCACTCTAGATTTGACATACCTCTTCAAACAAATGATACAACTATGAAAAAAATGTCAAAACAAAGTGGTGCTGCTAAGTTAATACAACAAGCAAAATTAATAATATGGGATGAAGCACCCATGGCAAAGCGTCAAACAATTGAAACAGTTGATAGGAGCTTTCGCGATATAATGGATGTCAATGTACCTTTTGGTGGAAAAGTAATGGTCTTTGGAGGCGATTTGAGACAAATATTGCCAGTTGTTCCAAAATCTACAAGAGCAGAGACGGTTAATGCAAGTTTAGTTAAATCATATTTATGGCCTTTAATGGAAAAGATACATTTCACAACTAATATGAGAGCAAGAGAGGATCCAAATTTCAGTAATTTTTACTTCGTGTTGGTAATGGGGACGAACAAACAGTAAAGGATAACTTATTATACCTTCCAGAACAAATAGTTGTCAAACACAATAGTGATGAAAGACCAGAGGAATGCTTGATGTAACGACCCGACCGATCGTTTTGAGTACCAGTGCTCCGTTCAGCAGTCGGAGGCCATGAACAACTTCATTTTGGGTATTATGACTTGTTCGCATGGTTGGAATTTAAATTCAGGAAGATCGGAGTTAAATTTAGATGAAAATTCTCATTTGAGAAGCTTAAAGTTGAAAGAATAAACTATGATAGGATTTTTGAGTAAACAACCTCGGAATCAGGATCTGAAGGTTCCAGCAGGTTCGTATGATGATTTCGGACTTGGGCGTATGCCCGGTTCGGGTTTTGGATAACCCGGGAGTGTTTTGGCGCCTATTGTGGAAGTTAGCATTTTAGAAGAAATTTCATAAGTTTGGCTTGAATAGCATTTCAGTGTTATCGATGTCCGCTTGGGATTCTGAGACTGTGAATAGCTCTATATGGTAATTCTGGAGTTGGGAGCACGATCGGAAGTGAATTCGGAGGTCCGTAGGTCATTTTGAAGCCATTTGACTAAAGATAGAAATTTGAAGGTTTTTGAGAAGTTTGACCGGAGGTTGACCTTTTTATATCTGGGTTGGAATCCAATTTCGGAAGTTGAAGTGGATCCGTAATGTCAAATATGACTCGCGTGTAGAATTTGAGGTCAATCGGACATGTTTTGATAGGTTTAAATATCAAAAATAGAAGTTGGAAAGTTTAAAGTTCATAAAGCTTGAATCGGGGTGTAATTCATGGTTTTGGCGTTGTTTGTTATGATTTGAGGCCTCGAGCAAGTCTGTAATGTGTTTTGGGATTGGTTGGTATGATTGATTGGAGTCCCAGGGGCCTCAGGTGAATTCTGGGTGGTTAACGGATAAAAAAATGGGATTTTTGGAAGAAACATGCAGCTGGTATCTGGTATAACTGTTTCTGCGGAAATGGGACCGCAGAAGCGGCCCCGCAAAAGCGGGGAAGAACTCGCAGAAGCGGAAAGGGGGGCAGGCCCAGGTAACCGCAAAAGCGGCCCAGGGACCGCAGAAGCGGTCAGTCCACTCAAGCCCAAAACCGCTGAAGCGGTTAGAAAGTCACAGAAGCGACATCCGCAGAAGCGGAAATGGCATCGTAGAAGCAAAAAGTGCTGAAGGCAGTGGGGTGTTTTAAAAGGTCGGATTTGGTTCATTTCACTCATTTTCTTCACTTTATTTGGCGATTTTTGGAGGGTTCAAAGGAGGATCTTCATCAACAATGTTAAGGTAAGTTATTCTCACCTATTATAAGCTAAATTATGTATGATATTAAGCATGGAAATTAGTGTAAATATTAGGGTTTGGTTGGAAACCTAGAAGATTATAACCTTGGATTTTAGCCACGAATTTGAGCATGGAATTAGGAGTAAATTATATATTTGAGTTCCTAAGGTCATGGGTAACCTTTATCTTCGAAAAATTTTGGATTCCGGGCACGTGGGCCCGAGGGCATTTTGGTCATTTCACCAAACGGAGTTGGGAAATTGTATAATTCGAATTCTTAGCAAGTATTTGAGTATATTCTCATTTGGTTGCCATTATTTGGCTAGTTTTGGAGCTCTGCGCATTGGTTGAAGTCTTCAGAGGAATGTTGATTGCCGGTTGCGGATCTTCGGAGCAAGGTGAGTCTCCTTTCTAATTCTGTGAGGGGAAAATTACCCCATAGGTGAGTTAAATTGATTATGTGCTCCTAGTTGTGGGGGCTACATGCGTATGAGGTGACGAGAGTCCGTACGTAGCTACTATTATGCTATTTTTCGGGTAGTTTAGGACCCAAAAACATGTTATATGTGGAATAAATATGAAATCATTGATAGCTCAGATTGCTTAAATCACATTAAATTAATAATTGGATTTTCTAAAAGACTTAAGCTTCGTTTTCTCAAATTAATAAAGAGATTTGACCTTTCCTGGATATTTGCTCCACGTTGACTTCCTGACTATTTATCTGTCTGTGTGTGTTTATTTTTGGAACGGGCCGAACGCCTCGGCAGATTAATAGATGCATCTATAGGCGCGCCGTCGACCCTCGGCAAGTGCACATTTATTTCTGTTGGATCGGGCTGTCGCCTCGGTATGATTTGCGCATGCCTGTGTTGCTGCCTGAAGTTAATTAAGTTATTGTTGCCCTAAATACATTTGGATTATGTTTTAAAGAGAAATTCGGGAAATTTTCCTATGAAAGAACTACGTGTTTATTTGTTTCCTCTATTTGGATTAGAATCATGTCTATAAAGAATAAATCCATGGTTTAATATGTGTATTGAGGATAGATGATCATTGGACTGTTAGAGTGTGTGAAAGTTGACCATCTCATCTCTACCCCTTCGGGATTAGGCGGGACACTCACTGAGTACACGTTGATTACATACTCATACTACACTTCTGTGCATTTTTGTTGCACAGGTACATGATACTTTAGCGGCCTACTGGGCGCAGCAGCACGGACAATTTGGGGACAAGGTGAGTTGCAGTATGCGAGGCGGCCCGCAGCTCTTTAAAGTCCCTTCTAGTAACTGTATTCCTTTCCTGTCCATTGTATTCCGGACGAATGTTGTGTTGTATTTTATGTCTTTATCAGTAGTTACTCATGCACTTGTGACACTGGGTTTTTGGGATGGTTTCAGTGAATCTTTGTACTAATTGGTATTAGTTAAGTTTGAATTCAAGAAATGATCTTATTTTTATGTGAAACAGAAGGAAAAACTTTAGATTTTCAAAGGCATTAAAAGAGAAAATTAATTGGTAATCTAATTGGCTGGCCTGACAGCGGTGTCCGGCGCCAACACGACCCTTAGTGANTCCTGTGGTTCGATTCCTTTGAGGCTTATGCCTTTGATTTCTTCCTACTCAATCTTACGCGAGCGCTTGCTATAAATCGAAAGTGGGAGGATTGCAATGGAACTACGAGTGTGGTACGGGATGATTTACCCGGTATAGTGGATTGGACTATTATAGTCATATTACGGAGGGATATTCCATTATTTTAGCTCTGTAATAGAACTTCTGAGAGCCTTGAGGCTAGGCACAGATTATCATGATGCTTACGAGCGATTATTCCGTAGTATTGTTGTGATGGTAGGGTGTTTGCCCACGTGTCAGGGCAGTGAATAAATTGAAGGGAGGTTTACTCAGTGTGTAATCAACGAGATTCAGTATTTTATTCCCGGTAAGGGAAAGTCAATCAAACCAAGGATGGTCAGAGGTGGACTAGTGGAAGTAATGAAGCATGGTATTGCAAGCGTGAAGGAGTTCTCTTCTCTATTGGGGTGCTGTTGTCCTAATTGGACGTGTTAAGTTTATCGGTGTTATGATCTTCTATGATCAACCCTTGGGGCAAGATATTGTGAAATGGCATTGGGAATGCAACTATCAGATATCGCGGAATGCGGTTGTTCCAGACTGAATCAGTATTGTAAATGTTGGTGGTTTGATAAGGACGACCTTCGGAGAGGCTTGGGATTAATAGCAAATTGTGGATTCAAGTACTATAAAGATAAATTTTATTAAGGCAACAACTGAGCAGCAAGAGATGAGAAAGGACATGCAAAAACTGTCAGGCGGAGTTTAAATTTCTAAAGGTTCAGGCTGAGGAAGCACAGGCCGAGCAGCTGATTGAAAAAGTGAGTTTGCCCAAAGTGGGAGAGCAACAGAGCTGCGTAGAGGCTTGGTAATTAGAAAACTAGGCACCTCAAGGGAGTCTGGAACGACTTGAGAATATCAGTGCTTGGTTATGGGCACTTTCAGATCTAATTCGAAGTGGGGATTTTAGCGACGGGAAATGGAAGTCGGTAGATTAACTCGAAGCATAGTGTTGTTATGCGGCAGGAGATTGTATATGATGGAAGGGAGCTGCTTGAAGTGAAGAAATACGTAGCACGACTTTGAAGCGAAGGGAGGTTGTCGCACATTTAATGGGTGTCCACGAGGGGTGAATGGACTCGTACAGCTGGAGAGTGAGCTCGAACTCAGGATGGGTTATTGATGTCGTAGTGATGGTTCCCCATGCAGCATCGTTGGAAGATGTCGGGGAGTGATTTTGATAGGTGGGGTATTCCTTTGAGCAGGTTAGCAGTCGCGTGGTTGGCGAGGCTTCTGAGAAGAGTTCTAGTGGATATGCTGCACAGGAATTGTTGTGTGAATGATGTTAATGATTTAGAGTATCAAATTGAGTTTCTACGGTGAGATATTGAGAATGCCGGCGATTGTCGGTGCGAAGGTGGATGATGATTCAGAATATGAAAGGTGGGGATTTACATGAGAATTCTGAGAATTTGCGCCAGATGACTGCGCAAAGTCATGTCAATAGAAATTAAGAATAATGGTGAACTCCAGAACCTTGTAATGATGGATTTAAGCTAAGTGGGAGAGTCCCACCACTTATGATTTGGGTTTCATGGTTAGCTACTCGCGAAGTTTCTTGGTAATAGCATACTGAGGGGTCATCTCAGCTACGGAAAAATAAGTAGTAATTTAAGCAGAGGAATTGTTAAAGATGTGCTATGGTTGGCCTTATGGGCTCATATTCGAACTTGGGAAAGAATTCGGGATTTATGCCTTGTATGGAGGCGGGTTTAAAAGGGATCAATTCTGCTAGGTGCCTCGTCGAGAGGGTATTCCTGTGTTACGAGATTTATGTAGCCGATTATATTCAGGACCAAGTCAGAGCGGGTGGCTCTCAGTAACGGTCCTAGTGAATTCAGGAGGTAAAGTGTGGTGCCTAATGATATTGAGTTTATAGGTACAATTAAGGATCAAGCTTGGAAAACATGCTTATGAGGAGTGGCACAGAATGTTCCATGATAATTGGCTTGTGATGTAGCAATTGGGAAGTATGAAATGGTTCGTAGGAGTTGAGACATCATGGTCTTGTGGTTCAAGGTCACTCAGGATGAGTGTAAATGGAATATGTTATGTGTTGAAGAGAGTTAGTATTATTTCAAAGCACTCAAGGATAAATTGGAAGGAAAGGGGTTGATTAGCCATAGTTGAATTTGACATGTTGGGATCTGTGATTAGTTCATTTAGCATGATAAGGTTATGTGTATGATTTGTGACGGTGTGTATCGGGCTTGTCAGCCGCCACAATTGGTGTTATTTAGAAGCCTTCTATTTCTAAGTCTCGTTGTGTAGAAGCAGATTCCGGAAGGGTTATGGTGGCTTGGACCACTACTTACAGATTTGCATATCCTACGGTTATGGAAAGTTACCTAGGTGTTGCTATGATTCTTCTAAAATGAGTTAAGCGAAAAGTTCCTATGTGAGGAAAGTGTTAAAATATTAATGATTTCGGAGCTACGATGTAAGTCGTGTTCTACCGTATGTTGGCACGTTTGGTGCAGCGAGTAGCATGGAGATACAAAGTGAGGATCAAGGTGTAGTTCAGTGTTGACAAGGATGTCACGGGCTCAGATGAGCGAGGAAAAGGTTGAATAATTAAAGTAAGTTGGGGTTGCCTTTAGCGTCACCTGAGATTGGTGTTTTGTAACGAGGGCTTGTATCATGGTTAATGATTCTTGATTGCTTATCAGCATTAGTGCAGTCGATGGGTTGGAGGTAAGACCCAGTTAATTGTTATGGTAGATTGTGGGAGTGTGTCCCATAGGAAGATTGCATAAACATGGCACGATGCCACTTGATTGATTAAAGATACAAACCAAGTATGAAGAATTGTGACGATATCGTTAAATTGAGAATGGATGCCTGGAGGGCACTCGGATTCTGAGTTGTGGATTGTACTCCGGTTATGACGGTTGTTCTTGTGTATTACGAGAAGAAGGAAATTAGTATGGACCTTTAAAAGGTCATTGGCTTAATTTGATATGATCAGGATCGACTTGAGATCGGTGGATTGATTTATTTGTGAACATGGCCTTGTATCGGGCCAGTTGTGTATGTTTCAGCGAGCGTTCCTTATGAAGGGACAGTCGGGGTGTTATTTTGTCATCAGCTATTCCAGGTAATGATGTAATGCGCCGTATGAGTTGTGAGACGGTTTGGTAAATTTTTATTTGTTGAGGTTCCGCGTGGCAATGATGTGTTATGAGCAGGATGGCTTTGAGATTTATGTTGTATATCGCACCTCAGTTGTGCTTGAGTTTCGTAGCCTATAGCGCTATGTGTTTCCTCAGGGATGGTATTATGCACTTAACGTGCTTGCGATCGAAATTCGATGTTTTGTTGTAATGAGTAGATTTAGCTCAAAGTGCAATCTCCTTCTGTGAGATCTATTTATGGATCGGGTGGCACGCCACCACAGGTATGTTATTTGGATCGGGTTGCGTGCCGCAACAGTGTGATGTCGAGTCTAGTTTTCTATATGCTATCTCTTTATGTGTTTCGCTTCCTATCTTTCTAGGAGAAGTCCGCGTTGGTGCGGGGTTTAGTTAATTCCTTCCAGAATTCGATTTCCTGTTTGTGTTATGTTCGGATTGGTGGCCTATTGGTGCATGGTAGCACCATATGAGATTTTAATAATTTCTGAGGTGGCTTATTGCCTGAGCAGTTGTATCGGATGAGACGGGATCCCTTGATCTAGGATTCTGTGCAATCCATCAATACGAGGTATGTTACGGAAATAAGACCATTATTGGGTTCAGAATGAGGTAAGGGCCTTGTCAAGATTGTAGACCTAATGTTTTGTTGACTCGGCGATTGATTATGAATGTCAGTACGTCTCTTCCGTCGTAGCGGTATGGTAAAGGTTGGAGTAAGACCTGTATATGTCAGGGGGTGCAGTGGGAGCATCGGATCAGTAGGATTTTGGCTAAGCTGATCAGAGAATATTATTGTGGTCTTGTCGATTTAGTGTTGCAAAGTAAGAATTCGTCAAAGTGATGCCGTTATGTTTGAGTACAACATGCAGTGATTGTTACGGTGATCTTATGTTGGAAATAGGCCAGGCATAGAATTCCGGATGTTGGAATTGGGATCTAAGGCTTATTTGTTTGAATAAAAGGGAATATCTTCGGAATTTATCGAGCCAATGTGCTCAACTAAGTTGTGGTAGCACGGGAAGGTGCACGAGGTGCTAAGCAGTGATTTCAGGCTACTCCAGTATAGTTCTCAGCATGTTCGAGGACGAACGTATGTTTAATTGGGAGAGAATGTAACGACCCAACCGATTGTTTTGAGTACCAGCACTCTGTTCAGCAGTCGGAGGCCATGAACAGCTTTATTTAGGGTATTATGACTTGTTCGCATGGTCGGAATTTAAATTCAGGAAGATCGGAGTTAAATTTAGATGAAAATTCTCATTTGAGAAGCTTAAAGTTGAAAGAATGAACTAGGATTGGATTTTTGAGTAAACAACCTCGGAATCAAGATCTGAAGGTTTCAGCAGGTTCGTATGATGATTTTGGACTTGGGCGTATGCCCGGTTAGGGTTTTGGATAACCCGGGAGTGTTTTGGCGCCTATTGTGGAAGTTAGCATTTTAAAAGAAATTTCATAAGTTTGGCTTGAAGAGCATTTCAGTGTTATCGATGTCCGCTTGGAATTCCGAGACTGTGAATAGCTCTGTATGGTGATTCTGGAGTTGGGAGCACGATCGGAAGTGAATTCGGAGGTCCGTAGGTCATTTTGAAGCCATTTGGCTAAAGATAGAAATTTGAAGGTTTTTGAGAAGTTTGACCGGAGGTTGACCTTTTTATATCGGGGTAGGAATCCAATTCCGGAAGTTGGAGTAGGTCCTTAATGTCAAATATGACTTGCGTGCAAAATTTGAGGTCAATCGGACGTGTTTTGATAGGTTTAAATATCAAAAATAGAAGTTGGAAAGTATAAAGTTCATAAAGCTTGAATCGGGATGTAATTCATGGTTTTGGCATTGTTTATTATGATTTGAGGCCTCGAGCAAGTCCGTAATGTGTTTTAGAATTGGTTGGTATGATTGGTTGGAGTCCCGAGGGCCTCGGGTGAATTTCGGGTGGCTAACGGATCAAAAAATGGGATTTTTGGAAGAAACATGCAGCTGGTATCTGGTATAACCGCTTCTGCGGAAATGGGACCGCAGAAGCGGCCCCGCAGAAGTGGGGAAGAACTCGCAGAAGCGGAAAGGGGGGCAGGCCCATGTAACCGCAGAAGCGGCCTAGGGACCGCAGAAGCGGTCAGTCCACTCAAGCCCAAAACCGCTGAAGCGGTTAGAAAGTCGCAGAAGCGACATCCGCAGAAGTGGAAATGGCATCGCAGAAGCGAAAAGTGCTGAAGGCAGTGGGGTGTTTTAAAAGGTCGGATTTGGTTCATTTCACTCATTTTCTTTACTTCATTTGGCGATTTTTGGAGGGTTCAAAGGAGGATCTTCATCAACAATGTTAAGGTAAGTTATTCTCACCTATTATAAGCTAAATACATTGATTATGTATGAGATTAAGCATGGAAATTAGTGTAAATATTGGGGTTTGGTTGGAAACCTAGAAGATTATAACCTTGGATTTTAGCCACGATTTTGAGT
>MU733767.1:184630-265836 GCA_026770625.1 Nicotiana glauca | reverse complement strand
TAGGGGCCAATCAAGTCGGGCACCAATGACTATCACCGCCTCGCATGATCGGGAGATTGAGGCTATCATAGATTAGCAGGCCATGCGAAAACAAGGGCAAAAAGCCACCGCTATGTTCCTCGTCCATTGGAAAGGGCAATCACCGGAGGAGACCACGTGGGAATGATATGAAGACTTGTGGCAATTCAAAGATAAGATCCGAGAGTTTATGCAACAGCATTACGCCGCGGTCGTCGCAATATTGGGTGGGGGAGAGAGTGATGACCCGCCATGTCATCATGCCACATAGGTGCCATTTGGCATTTATTAATGCCATGTGGAAGCTTACATAAGAAGAAGGCTAGTAATTTGTAAGAAGATTTTAGAGAAGTATAAATATTTTCTTAGGAAGAACCTAGATCCTTATGGATTTGCTAGGAAAGTCCTTGGAATCTTCTAGACTTGTAGAGAATTCTAGAGAAAGCCCTTATCTTGTAAATATCAAGGACTTGTATAATAATTAATATTTACACACTAGCCCCTAGGAGACTAGTATATAAAGGGGGCCATTCATTTGTAACTCATCAAACAAACATTTCAAGTTCTCTCCGATACAAAGCTTCCTTTAGCAATTCTCTTGTGTTCTTTCTTCCATTCTCTTAGCGATCTTGAGTGTAGTAGGGCTGACTTGGCATAGCAAGAACGTGAGCAAGTTGTGCAAGATCGTGAGCAAGTTGTCAAGCGCCGCACGTGTACTTAGTTAAGAACTAAGGACGTGACAATAAGCCCTAAAACATGGGGCATAAGTCTCACGAATCTTTAAATTTCACTAATTTCAAGAATTTTAAGATATTATAAAATAAAAAATAGTGTTAAAAATTACATTAAAATCATAAAATTATAACACCTAATCTATTTAAAATACTTGTAAATTATAATTCGAGTATGAATAATACGAAAAGTATGACATATATTATAATATGCAAATTAACAGCAACGTTGTTAAAACTTAAATATCAAAAATAATGTATTCGATACGAAATATTATATGTATCTCTTAATGAGTAATGAATATTGAAAGAATTTTGATATTATAATTTTTTTTTTTTTAAATACTCCTTTATTTAATATGCTTTCAATTTGAAAGAAAATTTATATAAAAATATAATTCACAATTTAAATATGATCCTCTAGCATCATTTATTTTTAATTTTCAATAAATTAATAAAGTGACACATAATTCACCATATTATACAATGATAACTAAATATTTTTAAATAACTGTGCTAGCTAATACCGAGAAATGAAATTAATAAGTATTATATCTCATAAACGTGAAAAAAATAATATTTAGAAAAATAATTATAAAAAAATTATGGACTACTCCCTCCGATTCACAATAAGTTCCAATTTACTTTTTTATTTTGGTTCAAAATAAGTGTCCAGTTATGTAATCAATAAAGAATTCAATTTGTTTTTACATAATAACCCCTATGTACATAACCCTAAAAAGTTTTCTTATTCCTCACATTAAATGTTTAATTAGGGGTAATTTAGTTATTATAGGTATTTTCGTATAAAATTTACGTAGTATTTTCTTAATGAGCGTGCTAAAAGTAAATTGGACACTTATTGTGAATCGGAGGGAGTATTATACAATAAAGATATAACAAAAGTTAATAAATAAATACTTTTTAAATGAAAGATTTATTTAAAATTTACTATCATAGAAGTCTTAATGGATAGCGTGCAATAATTTTTATTTTAATTATGACATAAAAAACTCTCAACTTAATGATTTATGATTAAGAAAAAAAGTAATTTTGAATAGTCAATAATTTATTAAGAAAATTTGAGGATTTATAAAGTTAGTTACAAACAATTGCATAAAGTTTTATTAGGCGAGCCCAGTATACAATAAAGACATAACAAAAGTTAATAAATAAATACTTTTTAAATGAAAGATTTATTTAAAGTTTACTATCATAGCAGTCTTAATGGATAACGTGTTCATAATCTTTTTGTTTTCTATTTTTTTTTTTTAATTTTTCATTTTTGTTGCATCCTTCTCTTTCTTCTTCAGCAGAATAACCTTCACCCAATTCCGCCCAAAAAAGAAAACCAAAAAAATAAAAATAAATAAACAACCATCTTCTTCTATCTTTCCAAATTGGGTCCATCAAGAATTCTTAGTCAAACATAACCTATATTGATGGAAACAAATCTCTACCGATTAGTTAATTAGATGTGGTAGTCTATACTTGTAAAACTGATTGGAGTATTTTTTAGATGAAATTTTTTAATCTCTACTGGTTAGGGGAGTTGTGATGGTTAATTTTTTGGTATTTATATTGTTGGGTCTTGAAGGTTCGAAATCTTGACAGAAAATTTTGAACTTGTAAAATAATTGCTTAGAGATTATTTAAATGTTCGTAATTGGGAATTGCAAATCGAGATTAAACAATATTGAGAGATATTATTTTTGTGTATAGTAGCTGAACCGCCATTGAAAAAGCTTTGGAGCTTGAAATTTCAAAACCCATATCCAAAAGTAAAGTCAAAATTATGGGTTAAAATCATTTGTTGCTTGTAATTTGAGTTTATAATGTTTGATGAGACTAAAAACATCTTATGACTCTTAAAATATTTGAAGAGACGAATTGGGTTTCTCTTATTTCTTGATCGTCTGCTCAATTTAGTGATTGAAATTTGTTTTAATTGTTATTTGAAAGTTGTGCCTCAAATTTCAGTTCATGTAGTAAAATATTGGTGGATTTTGATGGGGAAAAAAAAAATTAAAGAACCCATGATTTAAAACGAAAGTGCTTGTTGAAGGGGTTGGTCTGGGAATGAGTTTAATTAGGTGCGGGATTAATTAGAATCGTGTATTTACCTTGTTCAAAATTAAGGACAAATCAGCGCCTTAGTATAACCTACTATTGGAGAACCAAATTAACCAGACAGTAAAATAGAGGATAAATTTATATTATTTTCGCTAGTATATAATTACCAAATTTCAAATCGTTCAGCATATAGCTGTTTTAATTTCCAGTGGGTTTCGATCTTTTTCACTTATATGTACCATTTTGCTAAAACATGCTAATATATGGGATTTAATTAAGCTCTTTATCAAGTTAGTGCCTGACTAACTTTAGTGCCCACTAAATATTGTCTCCCCAAATTTTTCTTTTTCTTTTTTTGCTTATATCTCTCCAAAGTTAAGGTTAGGTAAGATTAAATCTTTATATTTTAAATAAAGATGTGGAACAGTATATAGAAAAGAGAAAACAACAATCTCATGATGCAAGAAAAAATCAAGACTCTCAAGACCACCGAAAGTCTATCATAATATTTATATTCTAAATAAAGATGTAGAACACAGTATATAGAAAAGAGAGCAACAATCCCGTGATGCAAGAGAAAAATTTGTCACGATCCAAATCTATCATGTCGTGTTGGCGTCTAAGGTAGAACTAGGCAAGCCAACTCATTTATCAAAACAACCTGATATTTTAAAGTAAATATTTCTTTAAACTATTTAATTAATAAAACTTCAGAAGATAAATTTGAATAACAAAGTGCGGAAGAAAAATTCGACATCGGAATATCACTAGTCATGTGCATCTACTAAGAACTGTTCGATAAAACTAAGACTAATATAGTCTGGAAATAACCAATAATATCTAAAGGAAGATAGGAGGGAGAAGAGCAAGGCTGCGATCGTCATGCAGCTACCTTGCTGACTCTAACAGATCCGCGGCGGATGAAATCAACACTCGTTAGCACGTCCACCAACCCCTAGATCTGCACACAAGGTGCAAAGAGTAATGTGAGTACGCCAACTCAGTAAGTAATAAAGGTACATAAAGGCTCAGCAATAGGAAACACATAAAATCCACATCATGAAATCTCAGTAAGCACAACATGCTTTCAAAACAATATATGAGTCATATCATCTCGTTTAAAATCCAGTTTTCGAAAAAATCATTTGAAGATATTTTTCAATAGTTTCAAAAGAGACTCAATGCAAATGAGGGCAAAAGTGATGGACATCATAAAGCAACATCACTTAGAATAGCCCTCGACAAACCTCATAGTCACTCGTATACGACCCTTCGGGCATATCTCATATCGCTCACTCAGGGTACCCACACACACTAGGGGTATGCAGACTTCGGAGGGGCTCTTTCAGCCCAAACATTATAATCAGCACGGACTACCACGTGCCACACGGACAACTCACGTGTTATAGTATCAATATCAAAATCCGACGGGCAACTCACCTGCTATACTCTCAATATCCTCACAATTGCATACCCTCGACCTCACTCGGTCATAAACCTCTCAAGCCACTCGGACTATCAGTAAACATCAGGGTGCTCAGCCCAAAAATAACATTTTCATATGCATCAAAACAGTGTAATAAAGACTGAGTTATGAAATTAATAAACATAGCATAACTGAGTATAGATTTTCATTCAAAAACAGTGAGATGATAACAAGAAAAGGCCCATAAGTGTCAAAACAGCTTTGGCACGAGGCCCAAATATGGCATTCAGCCCAATTTATCGAGATTCTTTCTAAAACACATAAGCATCATATAGTTTCAGTCAAATACGCAACTTTATAGTTTCTACGGGATGGACCAAGTCACAATCCCTAATGGTGCATGCCCACACGACCTATACCTAGCATGTGTGTCACCTCATAGTGAAACGATGAGAAATCTGGGGTTTCATACCCTCGGTACTAGATTTACAATCATTACTTACCTCAAACCAGTCGAATCCCTGCTCCACGATGCCCTTGGCTTTGGAACCGGCCTTCAAACGTCCTGAATCTAACCAAAAGTAATACAATGTGATCAATATGGCCCAAGGAACCAATTGCATACGAAAAACTATCAATTTAGACCGAAATCTCAAAATACACCCAAAACTGACCCCTAGGACCAAGTCTCAGAATCCGATAAAAATCATAAAATTAGAAACTCCTTTCACTCTCGAGTCTATACATACCAAATTTATCAAAATCCAACATCAAATGGTCCCTCAAATAGCCAAATCAACTCTCCAATTATCAAGCTCTAATTCCGTCAATTTCATCCTTAATTTCTACTAGTTTCATGCTTAAACAGCTGAAAATTATCATAATCACGAATATTAAGCTCAATTAACTTACCTCAATATAAACCCCCTTGATTCCCTCTTCAAAACTCTCTAAAAAGATCTATGTCCAAATGAAAATGTAAAAAATAACCCAATTTCGCGAAGGGTTCAATTTATACCTTCTGCCCAAGCATTTCTGCATCTGCGACCTTTTTTTGGCACCTGCGCAACCGCTTCTGCGGTCCAAATAACCGCACAAGCGGTTTTCACTTAATCTCTCAAAACCACTTCTGCGGTCCATTCCCCGCACCTGTGGTCTCGCAGGTGCGCTCCACCTTCTTCACCGGCAGTCCAGACTCAGATTCCAAAGCATGCACCTGCGATCCCTTTTCGCTTCTGCAAACCGCGCACCTGCAGTCCCCACTCTACAGGTACGGTTATGACAGCTGAGTGAAATCTTCAGCGTTCCTCCAAATTCCATCCTTAATCCGTCAACCACCTAAAATAAACTTGAGGCCCTCGGGACCTCTACCAAATATACCAACAAGTCACATGTCGACATTCAAACTTAGTCTAACCTTTGGAACACTCAAAACAACATCAAAATACCAAATCACTCTCGGGTTCAAGCCTAAAAACTTCTTAACTTTCAAATTCTTCAAACGATGCCGAAACCAACCAAATCACCTCTGAATGACCTAAAAATTTTCACATACATTACAAATGACACTATGGACCTACTCCAATTTTTGGAATAACATTCCGACACCTACATCAAAATTTCCACTACCGATCGAGAATCGCCAAATTTTTAATTTCGCCAATTCAAGCCTAATTCTACCAGGTACCTCAAAATCCTATTCTAGACGTGCTCCCAAATCCAAAAATTATCTAATGGAGCTAACCAAACCATCAAATTTATATCCGAGATTGTTCACACACAAGTCGATATCCAATTGACTTTTCAAACTTAAGTCTTCTCAAAAGAGATTAAGTATCTCAATTTAATCTAGAACCACTCTGAACCCGAACAAACTAACATGAATACAACAAAATACAGCTGAGAAACACATAAGGAAAAAGAAATAGGGGAAACGGGGCTATAATTCATGAAACGACCGGCTGAGTCAATCTTAAGACCACCGAAAGTCTCTCATCGTATTAGTCGCATTTATTATCCATCATTTACTAATATATAGTTTTGGAATTATATACAGTAGAAATCGGGGCTACCCGATTTCATAGGCTCGAGGATCACTTTAAGAGCAAAACCGAAATAGGCTAGGTTCGAGCCCGATGGTAGAGTTCGAAGTTAAAAGATCAGAGGGTCCGATGAATATCAAGTTCGAGCATGAACGGCCTCCAGATAATGCCGTTGTGGTTTTGTAATAGAAAATATGAGATCCCCACAGTGGCCCAAAAATCAAGGCGTAAATTCCGGAATGGATTTTTACGAACTTGTACTAGGCGGTTAGACAGCTGTCAAATTAGATAACTTACTAAAAACGGAAATGTACCTTATTTAGGACCTCCCCCCTATTATATAGAAGGATCCCATTCATTTGTAAGATATCCAATCATTGGAAAAGAATCTACTCTCTTACTTTTCTCGCTCATTATTCATCAGAATTATCCTTTAACTTTATTGTTCTTGAACAATCTCGAGGTCACTTGGCTCGAGGTCGATACTGTCTAGCAATACTGGTTTGATTTACTCAAATCTTTCATTTATATGCTATACTTCTATATTATTAGTTGGTATTGAATTAGATTACATATATTTAAAATCACATACCAAATTTAATTGTTACTCATATTTTTGAGGTATATAGTTTGGTGCCCACCGTGGGTTAAAGATAATAGTGATTATTTCAATACTGATTCTGATAACACATGTTATTTTCGCACTTGTTCTTGTCAAGAATTTTTTTTTACCTCAGGATTAAACATGTCAAACTGGCAAAATGCACCTTTTCAAGACAAAGAAGGTCTTGGATGTCATAGGGAAAATGACAATGTAGGGGTCGGTGTACCACCAATAAACATGGGGGAAGTGCCAAATGTGGAACTAGTTGATGTTAGTTTGCACATCGCTTTGAATATTGTGTCCGGTGAATCCGGGAGCCCGAATTCTCCATCGAAAAGTCATCTCGGTCACACCCCTCGAAGTTCGGAGTTGAGGTCGGAGCCCATCCTCGTGGTTTGCCTAAGAGTTGATTTTGTTCCAACTATTGCAGTGGACCATGACAAGAAAGGGGGAGGCTCCCAAGGCACGCGATTTGACCTGACAAGGTCGGCCTACTTGAGGTCTATTCTGAGGTGTTAAATCTTGCCAAGCTATCTCTATACTATCGCTATTTTAACACATTTTATATTGTAAAGAATCCCCTGCCTATATAAAGGGGATACCCACCTCTTTGTAAAGGGGAATGATGTTGCTCCACTTCTCCATTAAAGCAATAGTATCTCTCTCTCTCTCTCTCTCTCTCTCTCTCTCTCTCTCTCTCTCTCTCTCTCTCTCTCTCTCTCTCTCTCTTTTCTTCTAAGGTCATTTGTTCTCATTGGCTCGAGGCTACCTTTATATTCATTGTCTTTTAACCTGTTCTTCATTACATAGCCTCAATATTGGCCGTAAAGAGCCTTACTTAATCATATTTAAGCTTGTTATCCCCTTCCCAACTATCCCCGATAACTCGATCTCGGCCCAAGCCTTGGCCTCATGGCCCCCATCGATTTTATGCCCGGGCAACAGGTCCCCTCGGTTTGTTTATTGCTTCATCTTAGCTTGTATTTTATCATTATACTTGGCATTTTTCAGAATCAACTTCCTTAACAACTAGCTAGAGAATAGATCGCATATTTGTAGAATCCTATTTACAAATTTAACTGTTGTTACCATTTTCATGGTAAACAATTTGACGCCCACCGTGGGGCCAAAAATAATAGTAATTATTTCTTGCTGGTTTCGTCACACAAACACACGTTATCTTTCACACTTCTTCTTGACCAAGATCTTCGCATTTAGGGCAGAACGCATGGCCCAGTTGGTGAGATGGGAAACCGAGACCTCGAAAGCAATAGAGAAATGGACACGGCCTATCCAAAGTTCGATGCGTCCCCAGGTTCAATTCGAGCGAAATGTAGGGCCTCCCAACATAGCGTCCACATGATTATCGAAGGAACTAGTGACCTCCAAGGACCCGTGTCCAAACGAACAAAAATATCCGCTATAGAAGAGGGATCAGCTCGAAAATGCTTATCCAAAGAAACCCTCATATTGGCCGAGGAAGACCTCGAGGCCATAGGGGAACCGCACAACGATGCACTGGTGGTCTCATTTCTCTTAAACAATACAAGGATAAAGCGCGTGCTTGTGGAACCGGGCAGTTCGGCTAACATAATCAGGTCAAAAGTAGTAGAACAGCTGGGGCTACTCAAGCAAGTCATCCCTGTCCCTCGAGTCCACCACAGTTTCAACATGGTCGGGGAAGAAATGAAAGGAGAAATCATCCTCCCGATCAACACGTCTGGCACAACCTAGAGCACCGAGTTTCAGGTTATCGAAGGCAACATGAGGTACAACGCGTTGCTTGGTAGACCTTGGATACGCAATATAAGGGTAGTGTCCTCGGCCTTGCACTAAGTAATAAGGTTCCCCACAAGAGATGGCATCACAATGATACACGGAGAACAACGGCCAGCAAGGGAATGTTCGCGGTCCACCATGAGGCGCCAACCCCCACACTCGGCCTCAAATGAGGAAAGAAACGTATAGACTCTAGGAAACGATGAGGAAGATTTCTTTGCCCCCCAAACTTTTGTCGCCAAGAATCAGATGCAACCAAGTCGACGATCGAGGAGCTAGAGCAGACTGCTCTGAGCGAGAATTACCGAATTGCAAGGTATACTGGGAACGGGGCTGACCCCCGAACCCAGGACAAGGTTTATTCAATTTCTTAGTAATAACATCGACTATTTTGCCTGGTCCCGCCTAAACATAACAGGTGTCCCTCCGAAAATAACCTCCCATCGGTTGAGCGTCGACCCTAAATTCAAATCCGTAAAGCAGAAGAGGAGACCGCAGTCTAAAGTAAAGCATGCCTTCATCAAAGAAGAGGTAGCAAATCTTCTTAAAATCGGATTCATCATGGAGGTAAAATATCCTGAGTAGCTAGCTAACGTAGTAGTAGTACCAAAAAAGGGGAATAAGCTAAAAATGTGCATAGATTATAGAGATTTAAACAAAGCATGCCCCAAAGACTCCTTCCCATTGCCTAATATCGATCGTCTGATCGATGCCACGACCGGCCATGAGACCCTCACCTTCCTCGATACCTACTCGGGGTACAATCAGATCCAGATGAACCTTGAGGATAGGGAAAAGACCTCGTTCATCACAAAATATGGTACATATTTCTATAATGTAATGCCCTTCGAGCTAAAAAATGCAGGAGCGATATACCAACGCCTAGTTAATAAAATGTTCGAACATCAAATAGGTAAGTCACTGGAAATATGCATTGATGATATGCAAGTTAAATACATGCGCGCATAGGACCATCTGAACCATTTGCAGGAAAATTTCAACATCCGAACCTACGAGATTCCTTTATAACCAGCCCAACTTCAGAAAAAATGACGAACGAGACTCTGACAGGAGGCAATGCACCGAGCCAAGCAACCCGAAGAGCCATACCCATACGGGCCAAGCTTGCAACAATAGGGCAGTATGTATCCACGATTTATATTTACACTAAGCAATAAAGAATATCGTTTGGTGTTTCTTATTTCAAAAAAGGCTATTTTTTGCATATTCACGGCAAAGGTATCTCCATCAAATACGTCCCAAGATACTCGGAGACTTAAAATAATCTAACATCCACTCCACCCCAGGGTCAGAGTTTCGGGATCACAAAGCCCTCATAATTTAACTCCAGGTTTGCAAAGAGCTATCTTCAAGCTTAAGCAAAACTCGGTGACTCGAAAACGTTGTCGCCAATTGCCATGCACTGGAAAATCCAAACTTGTAAGACCCTAACGGGTAGCCTCGGCATGACCAGACTATTCTCCACAAACTGTAAAAGCTGAACAGGCATGGCAAACTGTAAGACCTCAACATGCATGAAAATCTTGTAGTTTAGGCTATACGTCGCATTTGTAAGAGTCCTTAAAAGGCATACCCTCGGTGTAGATGGCTAAAACTGCCACTTTGGATCAAAAATAGCCACGACCAAATGCATATGACTATGGTCAAAACGGCTGATACAGCCCAAATAACACGACTCGGGGACGCCCGATTGTCACTAAAAAATCCTCTAAATATACTTCGGAAAGAACTAGTTAAAAAATAGGCTTCCCTTAACAGGTAAAAGACGAGTCCCGACCATGTCGGCTCCAAAATTGCAAGAGCGTCGATCTACTCAACTATGAGCTATGAACCTTACGAGGTGCTCAAAACATCGCCGACTACGTCCTGAAATCAAGGTTCTTTCAGAACCGACGATGGGCCAGGCAAAAATATTCAAAAAGACCTTAACGAGCGAAAACAAAGCCTACAAAAAGCCCCCGGGCAAAAACAACATAAGGGCCATTATCACCAGCTAAGCAAGCCTACGAGCCTCATATCAAAAGGTCTTTACGACCATACTGCGTAAGAGCCATTGTCGCCAGCTTGAAAATTGACAACTTAAGGTTTAAAGCGAACTCAAATCGTAACTCGATTCGGAGGCCGGATCCAAAATAGTTAACTATGCAAGCCTACGGGCCACATAGTATAAAGTCTCAATGACCAAATGGCATAAATGCCACTAGTGCCAACCGAAAAATTACGGAAGATTTGAAGGTCGATTACAGCTCGAGTAGCAACGCGACTCGGAGACTGGACCCAAAAATTATAACATGCCTAAGGGCACGACATAAATTCCACTATCGCCAGTCGAAAAATTACGGAAGATTTGAGGGTTGATTACAGCTCGAGTCATAACGTGACTCGGAGACTGGACCCAAAAATTATAACACACCTAAAGGCACAACATAAATGACATTATCTCTAGCCTAAATAAGCGTAGAACACGAGAGTATATTAAGCTCAATTCGATCCTCGACTTGGAGGCTGGCTCCGAAAAAATTGCAAAATACCTAAAGGCGCGACATAAATGCCACCATCGCTGATCGAAGAACCATGGAAACTTAAGGATCTATTACAGCTCGAATTGCAATGCGACTCAGAGACTGGATCATAAAATAGTTGAAAAAAATAGCAAATGCCCGGAGGCGCGAGACCCACGTGGCAACTCACGATGGAGGCTGCATCAACCAGCCCGAACGGGCCACAAAGCTACACTACAGATTCAAAGCTCTCGCTAATAAGGGGGATAAAGTCACGAGATTTTCTCCTTCTACATATGCCGAAATAAAAGCACCGTATACATGCAAGGAAAACAATGGGGAAAAAAGAACATAAACTAAGCCTACTACCGAATCAACAGTCTCAAAGGCTACATCAAGGCACCTACAAATCTCTCGACAGTCCTTTCTCAACAGCGTCCCCTCTCTACGGAGATCTGCCCACACTTGTAACACCGCTTGAGCTGCCTTCCAATGCGCGCTTGGTGGTTAACCTTTGAAGGTACGGCCAATCATGGATTACGGCTCGAGGTAAAGTTGGGCTTGCCCCTTTAAAATTCCTCTCCACATAAGAATCTTCAGCGGTCGCTCCTTCCCCATGCAAAGATACAAGCGCTTCGGCCTCGACTCTAATTCGAAGTAGTGCAACCACCACCCCTGAACGAAGATTCTTGTACTTGCCACTATCCTCCATCATATCTAAAGCTGACGCTCAATCGAGGTGACTATCCTCGTAAGGCTGTCCCTCTCAGAAATCACCTCATCCAAGCAGCTGTTGAGCTCAAGAATTTCAGCATCCCTAGCCCGGAGCTCCTTTCTCAGTAAAAGAATCTCCCTCTCAAACTGCATAAGTGAGGTCCCAAGAGGTTAAAAGTAATAGAATCCCGCGGAAACTCAAAAAATAGCAAAAATAAAGGATGAATAACCTATTCGGTTAAAGTGAATTTCTCACGTTCGCGACGGCTCACCTCATCCTAATGCTGGGCGAGGGCTTGGTTGTAAAGCGCTTTGGCCTGCAAGCACATAAAAAATTTAAGGAAGTAGAGATCGGAATGGCTCGAAGCAAAAGAAAGAGGATGAAGAAGGTTACCGGCTCACAAAGCCTATCCATCTCGCCAAAAAATAGAGGAAGCGTTGACCCTGGAGCTACCCTCAAGAATGATCGCCGGCCTCCCAAGTACGTTTCCATCTTCGACCAGTGCACCCGCCTTGGGAAGATCCTTACAAAGCTCATCTCACACTCCAGGAGATTGAAGTGATCCCCCTTTCGGGGAATCAATAATAACCAACGAGCCAACGGGGTCAGTGTGAATGTTTGGCCCCCGTTCATTCTGGGTCCCCAATCGAAGCTCCTTCAAATCGAATGCTAAGGACATCCCAATGCGATAAGGACTCCAGCCACCAGCTGAGTCAAAACCAGTACTCGATACCCCATCCGTTTCCACTCCACTATGAAAACGGGCTGCGTCGGCATCAGATTTCTATCTGGAGGTATTTATCCCCTCGGCCCGAGGATCAACCAGTCTCGAATGAACTTCAGAGGGTGCCAAAGGGTTGTTTTCTCCCTCACCTTCAGCACGAGGATTTACCGCTGCTCCAGAAGCCGAAATTGATAAGTCAACCTTGGGCTCCTCCACTTTGGTCCTTTTTGGCTCCGGCGGATCAGTCGAAGCATCCCTTTTCCTTTTCTTCTCGTCGTTAAGCATTTTGGTATCCCCTCCGGTAGGCGACACTTCCTTTATCAGTAAGACCCCTCCTATGCCTACATAGGTATAAGGATTAAATGCTTAGAAAGGAAAAAGCTACAAGTGGCAAACTGTGCTAGAATGTGCGGCTACACCGAGAACTCGAAACTTACCATGATCTTTAACCTCCCACCGGCTCGAGACAGATCCCTCCATGCACGATCATTCTACGGGCAAGCCAAGTATAAATGGACGACCCAATCTCGCAAATCTAGCACCACTCTAGGATAGACCACCATGGTTGAAAAGACATAGAAGAAACAACAGAGTCAGGAACACAAAAATAAATCATCAAAGGAAAGCAAAAGCCATGCATCCACTTACGTGCGGTGTTCCACTTTTTAGGAAATGAGATCCCTTTCGTTGGGATCAAATCAGATGTCCTCACTCAAACAAATTGACTCAACCACCCATCATCCCCAAACTCCTCAATACAGGTGAAAAGAGACCTCGGGGCTCAACGATGAAGCTTGATTAAGCCCCCGCAAATGAGTTGAGGGCTGTACATCTGGATCAGGTGATTCAAAGTGAAAGGCATCCCCTCTATCATGCTTGAATAATGCATGATCATATAAACCACATGCTAGAATGAAGGATGGATTTGACCCAGAGTTACCTGATAACTCTTGCAGAAATCGACAACCACAGGGTCTATCAGGGGCAAAGACGGTCCTGCCAGTCCCAAAGTAAATGGGTAGGTATATACGCTTAGAAAGCCAACCCTATAAGCCGTAATATCTTTATCCCGAGCAAGAATATCCACGAGCACGTCATCCCCCCAATAGCAATCAACTTTCCTACCCTCCCTATATCCGTTATGGAGTTGATATATCAAGTTACCGATTCACGACATCCTGATTTCGAGGAGGGTCTCTTAACCCTAAAATCTGAAGTCATCACGAAGGATCCTAGGACACACTCCTCAATACGGGGAGGAGCCGTCACTTTACCTTGAGAGAAGAAGAAAGAGGTCAAGCCTTCAATCTCATGAGAAGTAGCAGTAGAAATGTTCGCCATCCTTGAAAAAGCCCAAGAAAAGAGAAAAGTGGAGAAGGTCGCGCTCCTAGGAAGAAAGCAAGGAAGAGAGGAAAAACGGACTTCACAAAAAAGTTCTGAATAGGATCCAAATGGGAAGAAGCAAACTTTTATAAGAGCATCGTGGGTGCATGAAAGAGAGCCAACCGCCGTAGTCAATAATAGAGTTCGTAGTAACGGTGCTCACAGCACACCTTAACAGCCCACAACCATTCTCAAGGATGCCGAAGGAAATAGGAGTTCAGGATCGTTTCTCATCACTCTCCGTCGCCTTTCTCACTAAGAAACATGGAGACCATTTAGGTCCGGTGAATTCGAGAGCCCAAATTCTCCATCGAAAGGTCATCTCGCGGTCACACCCCTTGAAGTTCGGAGCCAAGGCCGGAGCCCATCCTCAATGTTCGCCTAATAGTTGATTTTGTTCCGACTATTGCAGCGGACCACGACAAGCAAGGGGGAGGCTCCCAAGGCACGCATTTGACCTAACAAGGTAGGCTTAACTGAGGTCTATTCTGAGGTGTTAAATCTAGCCAAGCTATCTCTGTACTATCGCTATTTTAACACGTTTTATATTGTAAAGAATCCCCTGCCTATATAAAGGAGATCCCTGCCTCTTTGTAAAGGAGACTGATGTTGCTCCACTTCTCCATTAAAGCAATAATCTCTCTCTCTCTCTCTCTCTCTCTCTCTCTCTCTCTCTCTCTCTCTCTCTCTCTCTCTCTCTCTTTTCTTCTAAAGTCATTTATTCTTATTAGCTCAAGACCACCCTGATATTCATTGTCTCTTAACTTGTTCTTCGTTATATAGCTCAATATTGGTCGTAAAGAGCCTTAATCGTATTTCTGCTTGTTATCCCCTTCCCAACTATCTTCGATAACTCGATATCGGCTCAAGCTTCGACCTCAAGGACCCATCGATCCTACGCTCGGGCAGCAGGCCCTCTCTGTTTGTTTATTGCTTCATCTTAACTCGTATTTTATCACTATACTTAGCATTTCAGCATTAACTGCCTTAATAACTAGCTAGACAATAGATCACGTATTTTTAGAATCCCATTTACAAAATTAATTATTGTTACCATTTTCATGGTAAACAAATGCAGATTTAGGCGCAGACCCTAGAGGAAGTGTAAGCAGGGAAGCCCGATCTGAGGGCCAAGGAACATAAGGTATATGAGATAGGGGAGTCAGCTTCCAAGTGATATTCGAGAAGTTGCAAGCTCAGTAGATTGCCATTGCTCAACTTCAAAGTCAAAATAAAACTACAAGTATAGCCAAACAAGAAATACTCGATGTGCTGAACCAGAGCCAAAGGGGTCAAATGATAATGGCTCGGGGATTGATCCCATAATTAGCAGGATGCTCGAGGAACTCACCAATAGGATTGAGTCCGGAGAAAAAAAAAGGATTCAAGATAATGATAAAAAAGTGGAGACTTATAACTCCCGTGTCAATCAAATATCGGGAGCTCCATCGATCTTGAAAGGACTGGATGCCAAGAAATTCTTACAAAGGTCGTTCCCTCCGAGTGTGACTCTGTAGCCTATCCCAAAGAATTTTTGTACGCCCGATATACTTAAATACAACGGGACTTTTGACCCAAATTAACACATTACTTCTTACACGTGCGCCATAAAAGGAAATGACTTGGAACATGATGTAATCGAATTTGTACTGCTGAAGAAGTTCGGGGAGACTATATCGAAGGTTGCCTTAATATGGTATCATAACTTACCCCTAATTCTATTGATTTATTTGATGTGCTTGGAAATTCTTTTGTAAAGGCACACACCGGAGCCACTAAAATTGCAACAAGGAAGTAGGACCTTTTCAAGGTAAGGCAGAAAATAACGAGATACTTAGGGAATTCATATATTGGTTCCAAGAGAGAGAATGGATTTTCCTCCGGTCACCAATGACTGGGTTGTTCAAGCTTCCACTCAAGGCTCAACACTCAGAGTTCCATAGCTTCACAATAGTCGAAACATTTTCATCGAGTACCCGGCTGTCACTTGGGCCAATGTACATAATCGGTATCACTTGAAGACTAGGGTCGAGGATGATCAACTAGGGACTCCTTCGGGGTCCATTAATCCTAGTAGAACCCTGGATTTGATCAAAAGGAATATTGGTCGAGGGTCGTGGTCGAATGGAGATTGATATCAACCTTATAGCAGAGAGCATAGAGGCAATGATTATGGGCAAAGATCCACATGAAATGACAGGAGTAATGATCGAGGTCAAAATTCATGGGGGCTTGAGGCCAAGAAAGATAACGTTAAGTATCCAAAGTCCGAATAAAGGTACAACCTAAGTCCAATCCTTTCTATTTTTTCTACTAACACTTGCAGGCTATCGACAAGGATCGACACAAAGCTTTGGATCGTAAAGTACGTGTTGCACTCTTTTTCTTTTAGACTGATTTTAGTCCCAAATAGGTTTTTTCGATGAGGTTTTTAACGAGGCGACCATTGCTTGTGCTAACTTATAGCAATTCACCAGTATCCAAGGTTCTCTATAATAACTCTTAAGTACAGGGGGCATTACCCTTGAATTTCTACTTTGTTGCAAGGAAATCTCTTTGTGGAAGTGGGATCTCAATAGGAAAATGTTGAGAGGGCCAAACGGTCAGATGAACCGTGCTCGTATAGGTTACTTGGACCCTAACATCAAATGTGCACGCATGTACAATTATCTATTGAGAGAAGTATTTTTCCCTTGCCGATATCCCCTACCTTTAGAGAAAATTTCATATTTTATACTCTTGATCTATTGTGTAAATAGGCTTAAGGGCCGACCAGGATGGAAATTTGAACAACTGACTCTATGCTTGAGGGTTGCCATCCCAAAAACAAACAAAATCAAACTAGTAACATTTCGAGACCATAAGACCTTGAAGGCAATCCCCGATTTTACGGTCCACGGACATCCCACCAGGGACTAACGCTTCCGGAAAGCTCGAAGTGAAATGGAAGATATGCCCAAAGGTCAATTTCCAAGCTAAAGAGGCCACGACCAAATTAACGCAGATCGGAGACGCATGAAATCCGTGACAAATGCAAAAGCCCAAGGGCTATCATAACCCAAGTTCTAGCAAACTCTCGCTCGGGGACTATCTATGAAGCCTAAGGGCTAACTTTACTTCGAGTTCGAGCAAATCCTCACTCAATCATAAAAACCCTAGGGCTATCTTAACCCAAGTGTAAACATATCTCGAATACCCGGGGACTACCTACTCGAGCTATCTAAGTGCAAAATAATAAGAACTTAAAGAGGCACCCCCGATATACAGGCCAATACCATCACACTCGAGGAATAAATTTTCGAACAGGTTCGAAATGTTATCGGGAAACAAGTCCAAAAGACATACCCGAAGGCTATTGCCATATTAAAGGCTACAACCATATTAAAGACCACGACCATATAAAATGTCTACGACCGAAATAATGTAGCTTGAAGACTTCCAAATTCCACAATAAATTAGAGGCCTTTAAACACTTTGAATAACAGGTTAAATCAGGCTACCCTAGGCAAAAGCAAATAATAAAGGGCTTCGATAAAATTAGTTCTCGAATAATTTAAAGCCTTCGATAACATCGGCCTTCGAAAAAGCCTCAAGAGGTATTCGATTATCGCTACACAAACAAATTACAAATAAGGTTCTGATAGGTCAAACCATCGAAAAACCCAACAAATAAGGCATAGAAAATTTTTCACTAAGTCTTTTAGCCGAAAAGGGGGAAAAATTATAGCCGTTTTTAGAGGCTGAATTGGCCAACCTCAAAGAGCCTAAGGGACGATCTAAAGAGCCTAAGGGAAAATATAAAAAAAGCCTAAGGGATAACTTTATTTTGAGTTAGAGCAAATCCTCACATGATCATAAAATCCCATGGGCTACCTTAACCCGAGTTCTAGCAAACTCTCACTCGGGGACTATCAGTAAAGCCTAAGGTCTAAACTTCAATTCGAGTTCGAGCAAATCCCCACATTATCATAAAAGTGCAAGGGTTATATCTACTACGAGTTTGAGCAAACCTTCACTCGGGGGCTTTAGGGCTAACTTTACTTCGAGTTCGAGCAAACCTTCACTCGACTATAAAACCCCAATGCTACCTTACCTTATCGACATTTGAGCCTATGAGCTACGTAAATTCAATTTCAAATTGTCATCCAGGGTTCCAATGATCATAAATGTTCGAGGGTAGTACTTACTGTCACTTGTTACCATCTCAAACTTTGGACATTCAAAAGGAATTTTATCCTATGGCGCTTTGACCAGCATAAAAGGGTGACAGATTCAGAAGCCATAGAGGAAATAAAGCTTTCTATAAACCTCTTTACAAGGACTATAGGTCAAGAGTTACTCGCAAGGGCTGATAAGCCTCAAAAGCAAAAAAAAAATTACGAACAACACGAAGCCTAAGCAGCGGGATCCTTATCGGCAAATATGTCTTCACCCTCAGAATATTCTCCACCGCTGGACCCGCTTGAGTTCTTGGAGTCTTCCTCGGGAAAGGCAGGCTTCCAAGCTTTTGTTTCCTCAGTCGCTTACATCACGATGATGATGTCATGGAAAATTAGGGTGAAGATCAAGGACACAATTCGTTTCTTGTCATTATACTCCAAAAAAATAAGGGGACTATTTGTATACGGTAAAAATTGGGGCTACCCGACTTCGTAGGCTCGAGGATCACTTTAAGAGAGAATCCAAAATAGGCTGGGTCTGAGCCCAATGGCAGAGTTCAAAGTTCAAAGATTAGAGTGTCCGATGAATATCAAGGTCGAGCGTGACTGGCCTCGAGAGAATGCCATTGTAGTTTTGTAACAAAAAAGGCGATATTCCCGCAATGGCTCAAAAATCAAGGCGTAAATTCTGAAACGGATTTGTATGAACTCGTACTAGGCGACTAGACAACTGTCAAATTAAATTCCCTACTAAGAAAATAAATGTACCTTATTTAGGAGCTCCCCTATTACATAAAGAGGATCCCATTCATTTGTAAGACATCTAATCATTGGCAAAGAATATATCATCTTACTTTTCTCGCCCATTGTTTATCAGAATTGTCCTTTAGCTTTATTATTCTTGCTTTATTGTTCTTGATCAATCTCGAGGTCACTTGGGCTCGAGGTCGATATTGTCTAGCAACACTGGTGTAATTTACTCATTTCTTTCATTTATACGCTATACTTCTTGATTATTAATTGGTATTGAACTAAATCATACTCCCTCCGTTTTAATTTATGTGAACCTATTTCCTTTTTAGTCCTTGCAAAAAAGAATGACCTCTTTCCCTATTTGGAAACAATTTACCGTTATGCAATAATTTATATCCACACAAAATATATGTGCTTCATTTACACCACAAGTTCAAAAGTCTTCTCTCTTTTCTTAAACTTCGTGCCCAGTCAAATGAATTCACATAAATTGAAACGGAGGGAGTATATCTTTACAACCACAAATTAAATTTTATTCTTACTCATATTTTCGAGATAAACAGTCACCTTTGTCTTTCTTTCTCAAGATAAATGTATAACGCCCTAACACCGAAAGTACCCTTATTTCTTGTGGAAGAGCCATTCCTAAAGATTTATTATTATGAAAGGACTTTTCCTGTTTACACAAACAAGATATTTAGTTTCAGACAATTATACCAATATTATACACCAAACAAGATATTTAATTTCAGACAATTATACCAATATTATATACAGTTATACAAAAATATATAACTTCATACAAATTGTAAATCTTATGCAAATAGCAAATCTGAAAATATTATACACAGTTATACATGAACCTTTAACATTCTACAAATAGAAATAACAAGGTTGATGCAGTAAACTCACCAACTACATCATGTGGGCAAGCAGTCAATATGATACCCTTGTATAATGCTTTAAGTAAGCTTCCATCAACTGCCACTATTGGCCTATAATATTTTCAACCTTGATAGACGCATATAGCGAAATAAAATTCCCATGTAATACGTGATTTCCTTATGTGTAAAAAAAATATTTGTAATCTTGTAACTGTTGGGAATAAACCCCTTCCAAAAATAATATTCACGGTAATAAAAGCGAAATAATAATGTGGCACCTAGATATGGTAATTAACAAGAATAAAAGAGTAACAACGACACTAATATTTTTACGTGGAAACCCTTTTAATAAGAGAAAAAACTACGGCCCCGAGAGGAGCAACTGATATCACTATAGTAAGAAATTTTACACTTTGTAGGTCTGAGTAAAATACTCCAAAGACCACTGCAACACACAAACGAAATAGCCCTCTTTTGATATTCTCACCTCACTAAAATATCGCTCGCTATCTATTTTTCTCACAGACTATTTTCTTATATCATGTCTGTGAAACATCTTTCTTTCGCTCTTTGTTGGTGTTCTTCAAATACCTCAGAAGCTCTCTATTTATAGAGATTCTATACCTCTACAAATGTCATCAGTGACATCAAAAAGAAAGAATTTTTTTTCAAAGGATGACTTTTGCAATTCAAAAACAACGGGGGCATGCATTTTTGAAAAATGAAGACAAAGGAAGAAAACATGTCTTCCTTAACTTAAGGGGCTGGACCCCACAAATCTCACCCTCCAGTCCCATTCACCTGAAGGAGGTAACACTAGAGGTACTAGTTTGAGTGTATGCCGACAAGTTCTTTGCATAGCTCAAACTTGTCTCTTGGTAACACTTTGGTCAGCATATCCGAATGATTCTCACTTATATGTATCTTCTTTTCCTTCATAGATCCATCCTCTACGCTTTCTCGAATTCAATAATATCTCACGTTGATATGCTTTGTCCTTGCATGATACATGGTGTTTTTGCTCAGTTCCATTGCACTTTGACTGTCACAATAGACGACATGCTCCTTCTGATGCAATCCAAGCTCTTGAGGAACCGTTTGAGCCATATCATCTCCTTACCTGTTTCTGTAGCGGCAATGTACTCAGCTTCAGTTGTTGAAAGTGCAACACACTTCTGCAACTTAGACTGCCATGATATAGCTCCCCCTGAAAATGTAAACAAATATCCATTAGTGGATTTTCTATTGTCAATGTCACCTGCCATATCAGCATCTGTATAGCCTTTCAAGATTGGATCAGATCCTCCAAAGCACAAACAATCTCATGTGGTACCTCTTAGGTACCTGAGTATCCACTTGATTTCTTCCCAATGTTCCTTTCCAAGATTTTCAAGAAACTTGCTGACAACACCAACTGCGTGAGCAATATCAGGTCTAGTACATACCATTGCATACATCAGGCTTCCGACTGCTGAAGAATAAGGAACTCTAGCCATGTTCCCTTTCTATTCCACTGTTGTAGGACACATGTTTTTGCTCAACTTTAGATGACTAGCCAGAGGTGTGCTGACTGGCTTAGCACTTTTCATGTTGAAGCGTTTCAATAAACGTTCAATGTACTTCTCCTGAGATAGCCACAACTTTCTGCTTGTTCTCTCTCGAACTATCTTCATCCCTAAAATTTGTTGTGCTGGGCCCAAGTCCTTCATATCAAATGACTTGGACAAATCTCTTTTCAACTTTGAGATCAGCTCTTTATCTTGTCCTACAATCAACATGTCATCCACATACAACAATAATATAATAAAGTTATTATCAGAAAATCTTTTGAAGTATACACATGGATCAGAATATGTCTTAATGTAAGTTTGACTTTTCATAAATGAGTCAAACTTCTTGTACCATTGCCTTGGTGCCTACTTCAACCCATAAAGACTCTTATTCAGTTTGCACACCATGTGTTTCCTTTCAGCTATTTCAAATCTTTCTGGCTGCTCCATATAAATCTCTTCTTCCAAATCTCCGTGAGGAAATGCAGTTTTCACGTCCAACTGCTCCACTTCAAGATCTAGGCTAGCTGCTAAGCTCAAAATTATTCGAATAGAAGTTATTTTGACAACAGGTGAGAAAATTTCATTAAAATAAATACCTTTTTTCTGTTCGAAGCCTTTAACCACCAATCGAGCTTTGTATCTGGCCAGCTTGCCATTTCCATCTTTCTTGAGTTTAAAGACCCATTTACATTTTAGTGGTCTTTTATCCATTGGAAGTTCAACCAGCTTGTACGTGCCATTTTTCTGTAGAGATTCAATCTCTTCTTGCATAGCTTTCATCCATTAGTTCTTTTCTGAATGGGACAACACCTCTTTAATACTTTCTAGCTCCCCCTCATCACTGATGAGGACATAATCTGTGGAAGGGTACCTGCATGACTCTACCCTTGGCCTTTCTGATCTCCTCAGAGGTTGAGGTTGTTCTTCTTCCTGAGTGGGGTGCTGTACTTCCTCGATACCTTCATCAAGTTGCTCCCCCTGCTCAATAACCTCACCAGGTTGCTACCCCTACTCGGCAACCTCATCGGTCATACTTTCTGCACTTGTGGGATTGTTAGAAGTAGAAGGAATAGTAAGAAGGTTATAAATTATACCATTCTTCGCCTTTACTGACATATCAGCAATAGTTCCAACTTTACTTTCTCAGAAAACTACATCTCTGCTTCTGATAACCTTCTTTTTTACAGGATTCCACAATCTGTACCCGAACTCTTCACATCTCCATATCCGATAAATATGCAGGGAACAAATTTATCATCCAGCTTTGTTCTCTGCTCTTTTGGTACATGTGCAAAAGCTCTGCAACCGAACACCTTCAGATGCGAGTAGGACACCTTCTTGTTGGTCCAAACTCTCTCTGGGATGTCAAACTCCAATGGAACTGATGGACTCCTATTGATCAGGTAACAGGCTGTCTGAACTGCTTCACCCCAGAATGACTTAGGCAGTTTAGCCATTCTGAGCATGCTTCTCACCTTCTCCTTAATGGTGCGATTCATCCTCTCAGCTACGCCATTGTGCTGTGGGGTTCCAGAAACCTTCTTTTCATGTCTGATCCCATGATTTGAACAATACTCTTCAAATGCCCTTGAAGTGTACTCCCCTCCATTGTCACTTCGGAGACGCTTTAGCTTTTGACCCGTCTCCCTTTCTAATAGAGCATGAAACTTCTGAAAAACTTGAAACACCTGATCTTTCGTTTTCAAAATATAAACTCATAATTTTCGTGAAGCATCATCAATAAAAGTAACAAAATATTTGTTACAGCCCATTGATTCAATTTTCATTGGGCCACAAGCATCAGAATATACTAAATCAAGTATATTAAATTTTCTTTTAGACGATGCCTGAAATGAGACTCTATGCTGCTTACCAAATAAACAGTAGTCACAAGATTTTACCGTTGTACCTTTGGCATAAAAAATAAGTGATTTCTTGGCAAGAATCTGCAATCCCTTCTCACTCATATGATCCATTCTTTTGTGCCACAAATCTGTTGAAATCTCATATTATGCCGCGTTCAATTCACCTTGGCGTATGTCTGCATTTGTCCTGTAGAACATGCCACGAGCAACTCCCTTTACAATCACCAATGATCCCTTAGTGAGTATCCACTTTTGATTTGCAAAATAGTTCTCGTATCCATCTCGGTCTAAAGTAATTCCCGAGATTAAGTTCATCCGCAAATCAGGTACATGCCGCACATCCTTCAGAACCAATGTGCATCTGACATTTATTTTGATACAAATGTCACCAATCCCCGCGATCTTTGAGTAACTTGTGTTACCCATTCTCACTGTCCCGAAATCACCTGCTACATATCTACAGAAAAGATCTCTTACCGGTGTGGCATGGTAAGATGCCGTTGTGTCAACCACCCAATCTGACTCTGGACCTGACAGGTGCATGCATTCCTCTTCCTCATTTATAAAGAGGACAACATTATCATTGTTTTGCACCATGGCAGTTGTGTAGTTGTCATTCTTCTGGCCACTGGTTTCACCTTTTCCCTTCCTTGGATATGGGCAATCTCTTTTGAAGTGACCTGGTTGATCACATTTGTAGCAATTTCTGGCTCTTGATTTGGATCGGTTCTTTGACTTCCCACGAGCTCCGGATCTACTATAGTTGCTTGAACTCCTTTGATAGCTCCTGCCTCTACCTTCTGTGATGAGAGCATGTCCTTGATTTTCAGGCTTCTTTCTCATCTTCTCATTGAGTAGAAGAGTCGATGTGACATCTTTCAACTCAATAGTAGTCTTACCGTGCAAGATGATTGTTGCCAAATTATCGTACGAAGATGACAACGGGTTTAATAGCAATACTGCTTTATCTTCTTCCTCGATTATCACTCCGAGGTTGGCAAGCCTTATGATTAGTCCGTTAAAAATATTTAAATGTGACAAAAAATTTATACCTTCACCCATGTGTAGGGCGTATAACTGCTTCTTCAGGTACAATTTATTTGTTAGCGTTTTTGGACATGTATAGGCTTTCCAACCTTGTCCAAATTCCTTGTACAGTGTCTTCATCAATAATGTTATTTACCACACCATCTGATAAATGCAACCTGATTGTACTAGCAGCTCTTTCATCCAAGTCAGCCCAATCCTCAGCTTTCATGGTATCAAGCTTTTTGGCATCAGCATCTAGTACCTTGTGTAATCCTTGTTGGATGAGCAGATCCCTCATCCTTCTTTGTCATGTTGAGAAACCGTTATCTCCGTTGAATTTTGCTACCTCGTACTTTACTCCGAATATTTTTATTTTTCACCGAGTATAGTACTACCGACAGTGAATAATATTTCAGAACCTGTGCTCTGATACCAGTTGTTGGGAATAAACCCCTTCCAAAAATAATATTCACGATAATAAAAGTAGAATAATAATGTAGCACCGAGATACGGCAATTAACAAGAATAAAAGAGTAACAACGACACCAAGATTTTTACGTGGTAAACCCTTTTAATAAGGGAAAAAACTACTGCCCCAAGAGGAACAACTGATATCACTATAGTAAGAAATTTTACACTTTGTAGGTCCGAGTAAAATACTCCAAAGACCACTGCAACACTCAAAAGAAATAACCCTCTTTTGATATTCTCACTTCACTACAATATCGCTCACTCTCTACTTTTCTTACAAACTATTTTTTTATACCATATCTGTGAAACCTCACTCTTTCTTTCTCTCTTTGTTGGTATTCTTCAAATGACTCAGAAGCTCTCTATTTATAGAGATTCTATACCTCTACAAATGTCATCAGCGACATCAAAAAGAAAGAAATTTCTTTTTTAAAGGATGACTTTTGCAATTCAAAAACAACCGTGGCATTCGTTTTTCGAAAAATGAAGACAAAGGAAGAAAACATGTCTTCCTTATCTTAAAGGGCTGGACCCCGTTGGGCTACAATATTACAAGGTCATCTTATGGTATAATTATATTGGGGAGGGAAGAAATATTAAAGTAATTGAAGCGATATCAAAGCTATAAATAGCTGAATCAGCCCATGGAAGTATTACGAGTAATTGAAATAAAAAAGAACACTTAAAACTTTGATAAGCTTCGGCGAAAGGAAGAAATAGATGGAGAAAGAAACAAATGGAGAAGCAAGAACACGTGAAGAAAACCAAGATTCTCAAGCCCAAGCAGAAATTTGGAAGTATGTGTTCGGTTTCACAGAAATGGCTGTCGTAAAATGTGCCATTGAGTTGGGAATCGCTGATTTCCTGGAAAGCAATCAACAACCTGTTAGCTTAAATCAACTATCTGTTGCACTTGGCTGCTGCTCCTCTTCCCTCTATCGAGTCCTGAGGTATTGTTAGATATTCCCTCTGTTCCAAGTCTTTTGAACCTGTTTAACTAGACATAAAATTTAAGAAAAAAAAAAAGAAGACTTTTGGATAGCAGATGCCCATAGTAAGTTGTGGGTGCTTAAGCACCCATTAATTTTGATCATATTAATAAATTTATATAGGCAACTATATAAATGTTTAGATAAATATTGAGCGAGCACCCATAAGTAAATTTATTTTTTTCTTTTTTTTTTGAAGTTTTATCGGCGAGCACCCATAACTTTAAAATTCTAGATCGGCCATTGCGTGATCCTAAACAAGCCAAAAAGAGGACTAGAGTATTTGTATTGTTATAAAGGCTTTTCATTAATGGTAAAATTTTAAGTTTAAATTAAATTGTTATCAAATTTGGAAAGATGTGGAACGGCTTAAAAAGGAAACCGAAAAGATTGCTGTCTGCTATTCCTAAAGCTGGCTAATCAATTTCCTTAGAAAGTATTTTACAAGCTTATTATGCCTTGTATTGTTTTATTCTTTTTTTCTTCAAATTTCTGGCAGGTTCTTGATCAATCGTGGAATATTTAAGGAGACATCAACAGGAAATGGCGAAATCAGTTATGTTCAAACACCCCTTTCCCGCCTTCTAAGGAAAGAAGGCGAAAATAGCATGGCTGCTTTCGTGTTATTTGAAAGCAGCCCAGTGATGCTAGCGCCGTGGCATAATCTTAGTGCTCGTGTTTTGTCAAAGGAGAATACAGTACCGGCATTTGACGCAGCTCATGGGAAGGATGCTTGGAAGTTGGCAGAAACAGATCCTGGGTACAACAACCTCTTAAATAACGCAATGGCGTGCGATGCCAGGGTGTCTGTATCAGCAATTATCAATGGTTGCCCAGAGATATTCAAAGGGATCAGCTCATTGGTGGATGTTGGTGGAGGTGATGGAACAGCTCTTAGAATATTGGTGGAGGCTTTTCCATGGATTAAAGGGATTAACTTTGATCTCCCTCATGTTGCCTTTGTTGCTCCTCATTCTGATCGCGTTCAACATGTCGGAGGCGACATGTTTCACTGTGTTCCTAAAGCTGATGCGGCTTTCATCATGGTAATTAACTAGTTATACAATTTACTATCTTTTGTTTCAAAATATTTGTCATTTACTTCCTTCGTTCCAAAAAAGGATGGCTATATTTCTTTATTACTTCGTTTTAGAAAGAACACCACCTTTTTCAAATTTCTGAAAGATTTTCAACGAACTTCCCGTTTACCTTTAGGACTAATTAAGCTTTTATGGCCACAGTAAATATTATAACATATTTAAGATTATATATTTCAAATGTGTTTACCCACACAAATACTGTTATGTTATTTAAACTATAAATTTCAAAAATATTATTTTTTTCTTAAATTCCGACTTAGTCAAGTTATGCCATAAACAGAGGGAGTATTATTATCTTTTCCAGATTTATTCTTTCCGTAAGTAATTTAGTGAAACCTCTAAAGGAGAGATAAAGGGTGGTTTGGTTTAGACACATATTCTTATGATTGATGGGTAATTATTAGATGTCTTTCCAAATAAGTATTAAGAAACCTTTAAAATCATATGACATATATGGAAAGAAAGTAGTTAGATAAGTACATAGATATGTAATTCAGTGTACTTTGCAACTAAGTCAAGAAAAAGAGAGGAATTGCCTTTACTAGCTCCGTTTGTGAATTTATTTTCTTTTTTGTCCGTTCCAAAAAGAATGACTCATTTTTAAATTTGAAAACAATTTAGCTTAAACTTTCAATTCTACCCTTAATGAGAAGCTTTTATAACCACACAAATACAAAACTCTTTTTTGACCTTTTTAGGACCATAAATTCAAAAAGTCTTCATTTTTTTTAAACTCCGTACCTGGTCAAACATGTTCACATAAATTTGAACGGAGGGAGTACTTTTTTTCGAATTTCTTTACTTTTTTCGAAATCAATGTCTAACCATAAAATTTTCAATTTTCAATTGAAGATTAGTTTTAGAACTTTTACAAAATTTAAAAAAACACCAAAAAGTTATTTTTTCAAATTTTAACTCAGATCATTCACAAAACTTAAAAAACAATCCAAAATTATATTCATATATGAACACAACTCTAATTTTCAAATATCATTTTCACTTGAATTTTTTTTTTTTTACTTTTTTGTTTGGAATTACAATTCTTATGTCCAAAAGACCACTGAATTTTCTAAATTTGAAAAATGTTAATACGTCATTGATAACTTATCAAAAGGTACAATGATTTCATTTTGACAAGCTTATAACAGTAAGCAGTCACTTTTAAAGAATTTCAAGGAGGTTCAGGCAGCTTATCTATGCGTACAATATCTTTAAAGTGCTTTTAACTTTATTAATTCTTTGGATACACCTGTTTATTGTTCTCAATTTGTATAAACTTTTTTGCATTACCTAATGGTGAATATTAGTGGGTATTACATGACTGGGGAGATGATGAATGCATACAAATCTTAAGAAAGTGTGGAGAGGCAATTCCAAAAGACACAGGAAAAGTGATAATTGTGGAGGCAGTGATTGAAAAAGGAGATGGAAGAAAAGAGAATGACAAGCTCAAGGATGTGGGTTTGATGCTGGATATGGTTATGATGGCTCACACAAGCAATGGAAAAGAAAGAACTGCCAAAGAATGGGCCTACGTTCTGAGTGCAGCTGGATTCAGTAGACACACTATCAACCACATTGATGCTGTTCAATCTGTTATTCAGGCTTATCGTTGACTCTTCTACTTTTCTCTTATTAAAAACAGGGAAACAATAACTGCGCCCTTAGGGGTAGGGGGCCAACTTATTCATTCTCTTTATTTCTATTTCTTGTTATTAAGAACGTTCTGTGATGTGAAATGGTTGCTGCGTGATTTCAATCAAAAACTTTAAAAACTCAGTATGAAAATATTACTACCTTTGTTTAATTTTTCCAATGGTATTTGACTTTTGGCACGAATAAAAAGTAACTTTAGAATATGTGGCTTTAAACATGTTATGGTAATTTCTCTAACTATAGAAGATTGTAATTAAAGGTAAAACAAAAAAGCAAAAGTTAAAAATATTAATGTCGTTCTTTTATAAATGAAAAAGATTTAGATTTATCCTTCTATTTTTAAATACCGTCTATATTTAACATCCGTTATACTTTAGGGACATATATACTTTTACCGATAAAATATCCAAATTTATCCCTATTTTTAATGGTACTCTTGTGGATGTATGGACCCATTTATTAAAATGACATTGTGGACGCCATGTGTCTATTAACATTTTCTTATACTTTGAAGAAATAAAAATATACAACAATAACAACCCAGTATAATCCCACAAGTAGGGACTGTGGAGGATAATATGTACGCAGACCTTACCCCTACCCCGAGGGGCAGAGAGGCTGTTTTCAAGAGACCCTCGATTCAATAAAGCAATAAGAGACGATATATTAGTACTATCAATAGACTCATAATAAAATGACATAAAATACATAACATAAAATAATAAATAACAGCAATATAAGAAATATAGAAAATACGAAAAGGATGGAAAGCATACTAATATCCAACAGATAAAGCCCTGCATCAGTAGCTGATCAGTAGAATCCTAAGACTAACTCCTAACTGGTTAGTCTCGCTCTAGTACACTGTAGAAATATCCACAACTTCCTCCTAACCTACAATCTTAATGCACGACCTCCACAATTCCCTATCAAGGGTCATGTCCTCGGTAATCCTAAGTCGCGCCATGTCTTGCCTGATCACCTCTCCCCAATACTTCTTAGGTCTCCCTCTACCTCTCCTCGTGCCCACCACAGCCAGTCGCTCGCACCTTCTCACCGGTGCATCAATGCTCCTCCTCTGAATGTGCTCGAACCATCTGAGTCTTGCTTCCCTCATCTTGTCTTCCATGGGGTCCACGCCCACCTTTTCTCGAATATATTCATTCCTAATCTTATCCATCCTTGTATATCTGCACATCCACCTCAACATCCTCATCTCTGCTACTTTCATCTTCTGGATGTGTGAATTCTTAACCGGCCAACACTCGATCCCATACAATATGGCCGACCTAACCACTACTCTATAAAACTTACCTTTTAGTAACGGTGGCACTTTTTTGTCACACAGCACTCCCGATGCTAACCTCCAGTTCATCCACCCCACCTCTATATGGTGTGTGATATCCTCGTCGATCTAGCCGATCCCCTAAATAACTGATCCAAAGTACTTGAAACTACCCCTCTTAGGGATGACTTGAGAGTCAAGCCTCACTTTCACTCCCGCTTCCATCGGCTCGGCCCCAAATTTGCGCTCGAGATATTCTGTCTTCGTCCTGCTCAACCTGAAACCTTTAGACTCAAGGGCATGCCTCCAAACCTCTAGCCTCTCATTGACGCCGCGTCGTGACTCGTCAATTAGGACTATGTTATCAGCAAATAGCATGCACAATGGCACCTCCCTTTGAATATAATGCATTATGGAATCCATCACCAGGGTAAATAGGAAAGGGCTGAAAGCAGACCCTTGTTGCAAACCCGTAACAACCGGAAAATTCTTGGAGTTGCCTCCTACTATCCTAACCTGAATCTTAGCTCCATCATACATGTCTTTAATCACCCTAATGTAGGCAACCAGGACCCCTTTAACCTCTAAGCAGCTCTATAAGACCTCCCTAGGAACCCTGTCGTATGCTTTCTCTAGATCGATAAATACCATGTAGAAATCCTTCTTATTATCCCTGTATTATTCCACCATCCTCCTAATAAGGTGGATAGCATCTGTGGTAGATCATCCCGGCATGAACCCGAATTGGTTGTCTAAAATAGACACCATCCTTCGCACTCTCATTTCTACCACTCACTTCCAAACTTTCATGGTATGACTCAGTAATTTGATACCCCTATAGTTGTTACAACTCTGGATATCGCCTTTGTTCTTATACAACAGAACCATTATACTCCATCTCCACTCTTCAGGCATCCTATTAGTCTTGAATATAATATTAAAAAACCTAGTAAGCCATTCCAAGCCTGCTCTACCCACACACCTCCAAAGTTCAACCGGAATTTCGTCTAGCCCGGTAGCTCTGCCCTTCCTCATCTTACTCATTTCCTCTATGACCTCGTCTATCTCAATGTCCCTACAATAACTTAATTCATGGGGGCTGTCAGCATTCCTCAATTCACCTAGTACAATATCCATATCCCCTTCCTCATTTAGAGGTTTATGAAAGTAGGTCTGCCATCTCCTCTTAATATGGTCATCCCCCATCAAGACTTTGCCATCCTCATCTTTTATGCACCTCACTTGGTCCAGATCCCAAGCAGTCCTCTCTCTTACCTTAGGAAGTCGGAATAACTTCTTCTCCCCTCCTTTGTTCCCTAGTTCCTCATACAGACGAGCAAAAGCTACCGTCTTAGCCTCCGTTACTGCTATCTCCGCCTCCTTCCTAGCTACCTTATATCTCTCTATGTTCGCTATCTTCTCCTCCTCGCCAGTGCTTCTTACAAACCGCATGTAAGCTGCCTTCCTCGCTCCCACTTTACCTTGGACAACTGCATTCTACCACCAGTCTCCTTTGTGGCCACCGGCGCGGCCCGAAAATATCCCTAACACCTCTCTCACCGCCTTCCTTATACCGTCTGCCATCGTCGACCACATAGTGTTCGCGTCCCCACTACTTCTCCAAGCTCCCATTGCCGATAACCTTCCTTCCAACTCTTGAGCTATATCCTTAGTCAAGGCGCCCCACCTAATCCTCGGGCGACCTCGTACTAACCTCTTCTTCCTCCTTTTCATAATACCAATGTCCATCACCAAAAGTCTATGTTGCATTGCAAGGTTCTCGCCTGGGATAACTTTGCAATCCCCGTACAACCTTCTATCGCATCTCCTGAGGAGGAGATAGTCAATCTGAGTCTTCGCTACCAAACTTTGGTAAGTAACCAAATGCTCTTCCCACTTTGGAAAACTTGAGTTCGCAATCACTAGATCGAAAGCCCTAGCGATTTAAAAATACTCTCTTTCATTCTCCATACCTCTATCACGGTGTATTTTTGAAGTGAGAAGTTACCTCTTTTATGGGAGGGCAACGCATAATTATTGATGATATGGCCATTAATAAAACCTTTCAAGTAACGACATTTATTGAGAAGTTACCACCTTTATGTAAGGATTTTATTTCACGGCTTAAAATTCCACTGGAGTCGTGATGGCGCCTAATACAACTTGCTAGGAAAACCAACAACAAATATGCAGAATTAATGATAAGAAATAGTCTTAAATAGTGAAATAGTATGAATAACTTAAGTCATAATGACAATACAACTAAAACCACCAAAAATCTTATGTCACCGAGTGCATGAGCTCTATAGAGTGGTAAATAAAGTCTAAACAAAATATAATACCGTTTGAAAGAATAATAAAAATAATATAAGATAAAGGAAGGGACTCATGTAATACTTGAACAAATCTCTAAAGACACTCATCCAGATTCCTAACTTCAATTTCCACCTTAAGTGTGCAAGGCTACAAGTTCTATACATTTGCTTTGCTGATGATCTACTGATACATTGTAGGGTAGATGAAACATCTATGAAGCTAATGATGGGGGCATTTCAACAATTCTATGTTGTTTATGGGATCAAAAAAAACCCGGGCAAGAGTTCTTTATACATAGCAAGGGTGCCTGTGGCCTTCAAAGAAAAAATGATATTTGAACTGCACCTAATTTTAGGTACTCTTCCATTCATGTACCTTGGAGTTCTACTATCCACAAGGAATCTCACAATCCATCAGTGCATGCCGTTAATTGAGTAGATTATAGATAGGATCAGAATCTAGACATCAAAGTTCCTATGCTGGCAGACTACAACTCATTAAGAGTGTTTTGTTTGAAATGCAGACATACTGGGTGCATGTATTTTTAAATCTAAAGAAAGTCATCAAGATAGTTAATAACATTTGCAGGAGTTACCTGTGGACTGGAGTACATGACAACACTAATAGAGCTCCAGTTTCTTGGGAAACTCTATGCAAATCAAAAGCTTTTGGGGGTCTAAACACTATCAACTATGCATTGTGGAATAAGGCTTCTCTAACCAAACTTCAATGGAAAAGAAAGATAAACTATGGATTAGGTGGATTCATAGTCACTACATAATATATAATGATATTGCTACCATGAGTGCTCCAAAGTAAGCAAGCTGGTTAGTGAGGAGGATAATCTCTTGCAGAGAATGGTGGACATATGATCTAACAGTGAAAAACTCTTTTGTGCATGATGGAAAATTCAGTATCAAGAAGGCCTATATATATTTTATGCCAAACTATCTCAAAGTTCAATGAAAATCACTAATTATGTTGACAGGAATGCTGCTAAATACAAGTTCATATTATGGATGATAGTACAACAAATGTTAGCTACTGTTGACAGGCTCACAAAATAGGGATTTCAGGTGCCCTAATCATGTGTGCTATGTGAAAGAGATCTTGAAGAAACACATGGCCACCTATTCTTTGAATGCCAATACGTCAAAAGCTTGTGGAAAGGAATGCTGACATGGCTAAGATACCAAAGAAACATCACAAATTGGGAATCTGAAGTGAATTGATTATCAACTAATATCAATTGCAAGAACACAAGAATAACAATCCTAGGAAGTATCTTTGCAGCAGTGGTGTATCATATTTGGATGGAAAGGAATAGCAAAAGATTCCAAAAACAAAAAAGAGAAGCCAAGGACAAAGCTAAAGATATTACAATGCAAGTGCATGTGGAAGGTCAACAAAAATTCAAATGGAGGCCTATATTGAATACATTGAATAGTTATCCTAGTTTGAAGTTTATAACAAGTAGGATAGAGAAAGATCCAAATTTTCTCAAGTGATTTTGGATAGGCAATAGGATACTTGTATATTTTTTATTTTTTGTTATTCTTGAGACCTGCTACTAGAGTCAAAAAGTGCAGGCGATGTATATTAAAAATTGGTTGAAATTAAATTTTTACTTTCGACCAAAACAAAAAGGAAGGGACTTTAAGGCATGCGAATAGGATAACAATGCTACCTCTAATTCTCTAAGAAAATTCGGATAAACAACTCACAAGCAACTACCTTTATTTGTAACACTTGGATTTACATATGAAGGGGATAATATAGTACGAGTATAATCGATTTCATATACTCAATAAGTAGCAAGTCTAACTGCGAAAATAACAGTGACGACGTTAGCAAAGTTTGATGCTCACTTTTAACAACCAACAACAATAATAACATCAGAATAATGACATATGAGGAAAAATATCTCAAATAATAACATGCTCAACACTAACACAATAAAAATAGAAATATGCATGATTTTCAAGTATATCAGTCAAGGCATCAACTTTCCTACAGAAATCACTTATACAAGAATTTATCAAGGTAAACTATGATTTTACGCTCTAAATATCAACTAGAGATATCAAATACCAATTAACATAAGGAAAATATAATTTTATGCATTCATGTCAAATATACACGCCAAAATCAACAACATCACAATTTAATCATCAAGTATACACAATATCAGCATACTCATAGTGTTTGGTACAAATACCTCTGAATCATCACAAGCACACACTCAGTACTGTACAGGTGCCTGGCATAAGTCTCTCACTAAGAACATCTCGTGTGCTTGTACTCATAAGGAACATAGTAATATGGATTATCGACTAACTTCGGAGGGGAAGATCTTGACCCAAGCGTTGACCAGATCAAAAGACAATGATAAATATCACTCAGGCCACTATGGGGGCCTTGGTGCAAGCGTCACCTCACTAACAATATCAATACGACTCTCTGGTCAAAATTGGTCATCAATCTCCTCAAGTCTCAATATGCCAATATTTCATAGTATCATACTCAAAATACCATATGAAGTATACCAACATGTCGTAATTCAGCTCAAAGAAGTGTCAAACATAGGGACACTCACAATAAGTGAAATAACATATAAAGAGTGCATAGAGACAGAGATATAACATGTGAATATAATATCATGGATGCCGCTATGGCAAATAGCATAACATTGCAAAAATGATCCTATGGCAAATAGCATAACATTGCAAAAATGATCCTATCATGTCTCAAATAGATTAAAAAATAACTTAGATACAACTTTGAGCATGAATAATAGCTCAATCAGACGAAAAAATGGAGGAAACACAGTACCAAGAAAGCAAAACAACACATAAAGTATACTGAGAATAATCTGGTTCATGCATATACACTCGTCACTTCACATATATATCTCCCAAGAATATAACAAGCATCATAGCATATGGGAAAATACCCTCAAGACAAGCCTAGAAAGATACCTACCCCGAGCGAGCGATAATCAAATAAAACAAAAGGAATCAATCCCAAACAATAAATCTTCAATCTCTAATCGAACCAACAAAAGTCAATAAAAGTTAACCTAGGACCACTTGGTTAAATTTGATTCAAAGGATAGATCCCGATTACCCATAACCCCACGAGTCCAAATATATATTTGGATCCCAAAATCGAGTCCAAATCGACTTACAAATCTCCAATTTAAGCTCTCCAAAATCATATGCAAAACCGCCAAATCTCACTTTCAAATTCCATAATCCAAGTGTAAACATTCATGGGGAAATAAGGTACATAACCAAAATTGATTAAAAACACCTTACCTTCAAAATTATAGTGAAAACCTCCTCCAAAATTGCCTATAACCGAGCTCCAAAACTCATAGTAGTGAAAATAATATAAACCTTAGAATTATAACATTCAGCCAGTGTTTCAGCATGTGCGGACAATTTGATCTCTTTTGCGATGTTTTTTCTATGACAAAGCACTCGCCAATGCGATATCCGCTAAACTGGCCGACCCCTCGCTTTTGCAAAGAAAGGTCTGGTCATGCGGAGCCGCTAGTGTATCCTAAGCATGCATCTATGCATGCGCTTCTGTGGACACCAACCCCAGGACAAACTCCACTTCTACAACCTCGTTCCTACACAAAATCTCTACTAATGTGACACATAAGAACCCGTTATGTTAACATGCAACAAAATGATCTATAATAAATCTTAATCATACCCAACCCCCAGGACCTCATCTAATCTGTAACGATCCGATCGGTCAATTTGTGTGTTCGTAACCTGTTTCTCATTTTGATGATTCACACATATGTATTTTGTATTTCTATGACTTTTTGGGTTGGTTAGTGTCGTTACGGAAATGTTTTGGGTTGGTTTGGACCCTTTGATTCTTTATTTAGAGGCCAAAATTAGAAATATTGACAAAGTTTGATTTTTGTCAAAATGACTCTAGAGCGTTGTTTTGGTGACTTTAATAGGTTAGTATCATTATTTTAGAATTAGGCATATGCCCGAAATGAAATTTGGAGGCCCCTAGGTTGATTTGACATGTTTTTTGAAAATTGGCAATTTGAGGTTTAGAAGTTTTCCCAAGTTTGACCGTAGGTTGACTTTTGGCTATCTGGTTTAGGATTTGGTTTTGGGACCTGGAATACATCCGTTATGCTATTTATAACTTTTATGCATAATTTCATATCATTTTGGAGTTGATTTAATAGGATTCAGACGCTTGTTTGTAATTCTGGAGGTTCTTGAACTTTTCTTTGAAATTCATAAGATTTGATGTCTAATTCGTAGTTTAGATATTATATTTGTGTTTTCATTATGCAAGCAAGCTCGTATGATATTTAAATACTACGTGGATGTTTGATTTGGAACCCCGAGGGCTCGGATGAGTTTTGGACATGTTTTAGAAATGTTTGGATTGAAAACAGGTTGCTGGTGTGCTGGTGTCTCTGATTTCGCAATTATGAGCACCTGCCTCGCAATTACAAAGTGAGCAGGTGAGGATATGGTATTGCAATTTTGATGCCTCACTCATAATTGTGAACACATGTAGATTTGGGTAGGATCACAATTGCAACATAATTTGTCGCATTTGCGATGGGAATAGGGTTCATACCTAATGTCGCATTTGCGAAGTTCTCTTAGGCAGTTAGTAGCTGCACTTGTGATATTTTTTTGGCAATTGTGTGGATAGCAATTGCGACATCTGCAACTGAACATAAGGACTGAAAAGTCGGGATTAAGTCTCATTTTTTTATATTTTAGAACCCTAGACTCAGTAGGAGGTGATTTGGAGAGGGAATTTTAATCTACACACATTGGGTCAGTGATTATAATCAATTTCCAGACTTATTTGATGATTATATCTTATATTTAACATCATATTTATGAGAATCAAAGAGGAAAATTCTGGGTTTTTGTCAAAGTTTTGAAAAATGAAGATTTGAGTTTTGAGAGTCGATTTGGACTCGGATTTAAAAATAAAATGCATGGACTCGTGGGGTTATGGGTAGTCAAATTCTACCTTTGGACCCGGGTATTGACAGGGCAGGCCTGAGGGTTGACTTTTGCTGACTTTTTGTGAATTATGTAAAGATCAAAGCTTTATCAATTATAATTGGTTTCCCTTGCATTGTTTGATGATATTAAGTCATTTTGGTTATATTTGAGCTGCATGGAGGCGAAATTTAGGGGAAACGCTATATTGGAGAGTTGAATTAGCCTAATTGAGCTAAGTATCTTTCCTAATTTTGTGTTGGGGAAACTACCCCTTAGGATTTGGGTTGTTTGTATTATACTATGTGAAAAATGTGTGCATAAGGTGACGAGTGTGTACACAGGCTATATGTGGTATTTTAACTAGTTTAGACTTTTAGACTTCTTCCATACATTTAATTGAATTTGTTATAACATGTTACATCTTTCATTGTTAAATTTCCTCTCTTATGATCTAATGGGCATTATTAATATTTGTTCTATCCTTTGTTGTTGTACTTTATCTCATATACTTTAGTCGAAATAACTACCTCCCTTATTGTCTTGTTACTCCTGTATTGTTAAATTATACTTACTTGAAGTTTTTATTACGTTGAATATCTTCTTTTTGGGTTATTGATGTTAAAGTTGTGGAAGCCATTATCACATTGAGGTTGAAGTTGTTAATTGTTGAGTATTCCTCATTCACTTGTTGTTATTGAGTTTCTTCTTGACCACACTGTGATTGAGCCATAGGCTATACGTTGTGGTAACATTGGTATTGTTAATTTTTGCAAGTGTTGTGGCATATGGTCACATGTGGTGTGTTGATTATTGTGTTGTAATATAGATATGCATGAGATGGTATAAGGATAAGAGTTGATACACGTGCGGTAAGATAAAATGAGATTTATATGCATGTTGCTATTAAGGTAATTACTTGAATCCACACAGTGAGACAAGGGGGCTAAAATACATGTAGCTATTTCGAATTTTTAAAAATAAATGCATAGGTCACACGGTGATATGAGGAAATATTGTGATTGAGATTATGAAATGTGAATATGAGGCGTGGTACTTCGGCTGTTATTCTTGTTGTATATCCTATGTTAAAGAGTCTTGTTGGTTGAACAATTCTTTATGTATTGTTCATAAACTTACTTGTAGTCATCTGTGTTTGACCTCTTATTGTTTCGTCATGTGTTCACTACTTGTTTCCCTTACCACTTAAATTACCATTGTTAGCTTATATTATTGAACTACTTATCTGTCATTTAATTCATCGCTTTCCATTATTAGGCTGTGCTATACTTTTGTTTAATTTTTCTTATCCTATTAGGTGTCTTGACCTGGCCTCATCGCTACTCTACTGAGGTTAGCCTTGATACTTACTGGGTACCGTTATGGTGTACTCATACTACGCTTCTACAAATTTTTATGCAGATCCAGGTAAATATGCTCGTGCCGAGCGCTAGTGATCATTCATCTATTTTCGAAGACTTTAAGGTATATCTTCTCGACGTCTGCAGGTCTCAGAGTGACCTTCCAACATTCTCTTATTACTATTTATCCGCTTTAGAAAATGTTGTATTTGATATTTTAGTACATTTATGTTGAGCTTATGACTCAGTTCCATTGAATTTTGGGAGTATTATAGCAATGATTCAGTATTGTGATTATTATGAGACTTATCAGTTTTTAACATGTTTTTCAGTCTTTATTTCCGTCGTATTCTCTTGTTTTTTAGGATTAAGACTAGGTGCCATCACGACACCATAAGATGAGAAATTGGGGTCGTGACAAGTTGGTACCAGAGCTCTGGGTTCATAGGTGCTACAAGTCATAAGCAAGTTTAGTATCGGTACAGAGACATTTGTACTTATCTTTGAGAGGCTACAAAACTATTAGGAAACTCCACTCCTTTGATTCCTTATTGTGTGAATCAGTTAACTTCGAAATATGAATCTTTTTCTTCTATTCTATCATAGACTGTGAGGAAACGCACTGCTAGATTTGATGATCAAACACTTGCACCCCCTACTAGAGCCACTCGAGACTGGGGTCAGGGCAGAGGCCGAGGAAGGACATGTGTTACGGCCAGAACACCAACCCGAGCAGCGACTAAGGAACCACCAGTAGCTTCGGTTAGGGGATAGGCACTTGAGGTGATTGTTACTGCCTTTGGACTTTAGGAGACCCTAGCACAAATTTTGAGTATGTTCGGCACTCGAGCTTAGGCAGGATTGATTCCGCAGGCACCATCTACATCTCGGGCTAGGGGATGAGCTCAGACTCCCGTGGACCATACTCTGGAGAAGCAAGTCCATGTTGATCAGGTCCCAGGTGTCGTGCCAGCACAACCAGTTATTCTGGTTCAACCTAAGTTTAGGCTAGTGGAATCTAAAGAGGAACATAGTAGTCTTGAGAGGTTCAAGAAGTATGATTCTCCTACTTTTGCTGGCGCAACTACCGAGTATGCGCAGGACTTTCTAGATAAGTGCCACTATATTTCCGCAACATGGTATTGTGAAGGTGAGTAGAGTTGCTTTTACTACATTTTAGCTGTCAGGAGTAGCATATCAGTGGTGGTAGGCTTACGAAGAGGGTAGGCCAACTAATGTAGCCCCACTCACTTAGGCTATATTTTTAGAGATGTTTTTGAAAGAGTTTATTCCCAGGCCCTTTGGGATGCATGGCACATAGAGTTTGAGCAGCTACGTCAGGGGACTATGAAAGTGTCAGAGTATGCTATCAGATTCAGTGAATTGTCCCAACATGCAACTACCTTGGTTTCTATAGTTAGAGCATGTTGATCAGGTCCCAGGTGTCGTGCCAGCACAACCAGTTATTCTGGTTCAACCTAAGGTCAGGCTAGTAGCATCTGAAGAGCAACATAGTAGTCTTGAGAGGTTCAAGAAGTATGATTCTCCTACTTTTGCTGGTGCAACTACCGAGTATGCACATGATTTTCTAGATAAGTGCCACTATATTTCCGCAACATGGATATTGTGAAGGTGAGCAGAGTTGCTTTTAATACATTTTAGTTATTAGGAGTAGCATATCAGTGGTGGTAGGCTTACGACGAGGGTAGGCCAGCTAATGTAGCCCCACTCATTTAGGCTCAATTTTAGAGATGTTTTTGAAAGAGTTTATTCCTAGGCCATTTGGGATGCATGGCGCATAGAGTTTGAGCAGCTACGTCAGGGGACTATGAAAGTGTCAGAGTATGCTATCAGATTCAGTGAATTGTCCCAACATGCAACTACCTTGGTTTCTATAGATAGAGATCAAATCCGTAGATTTATCGAGGGGATTAACTATGGTATTAGATTCACTAGGGATCAAGAGTTAGGGACATACACTCTGTATTAGTAGGTGGTGGAGATCACGTGGAGTTTGGAGGTATATGGGGCCGTGACAGACAATATAGGGAGGCCAAGAGGCCTCGAGATTTGGGAGGATATAGTGGTGTCCGCACTCTAGTTGCAGTCCGTCATGGAAAAGGATATATAAGACACCCAGTTCATTCAACATTTCCAACTGCTAGTAGTGTTCCGACTATTTCGAGGTCTTAACTTGCACATTTTTCTCAACTACCGTCCAGTGCACCTTCTGCACGGGGTGCCTTCAACGATCTATCTAGCCGATCATGCTAGGGTTAGTTTCAGTAGACACACCCATCGAGAACTTGTTTTAAGTGTGGTGATACCAAACATATAGTGAGGGGTTGCTCCAGACTCAAGAGGAGTGCTTCTTCACATAGTACTCATGCTCCACAGATTCCACAGGGTCCACAAAATTCGTAGGCCATGGTTGGTGTTCAAGTTGCCTCTTCACCACCAGCTATGGGTGAAGGTCAGGTGAGTATAGGTCTCCCTAGAGGGGGAGGCCATACTCGTTTCTATGCTTTTGCCAGTAGGACGAAGGTGGTCGTATAAGATGCTCTCATCACTGTTGCACCCTATTTTGCACGAGTCAAAACAAGATTCAACTTATGGGTTCTCTGTTATTGATGAAAAAGAGTCGACAACTAATATTTAAAGGTGTACTAAGGTACCTATTTAGTCACTAAAGGTCATATTCTTTATTAGTCTACTAACCGATGAGATTATTGGTAAGGTTTCTTGTTCCTATAAGGAAAAGGTATCAGGAACCCCTTAAAATCTCCATAGGACTTAGACTAGATTTAGGATTAACTGTATATACTTTGCTTAACTAGTACTTAAAGAGTGTGGCTTACCATATATTATGGCATAATACCTATTAAGGAAGAGTGTATTTTAAAGAGGTATGGGTTTATAGAAGAATCTTACAAAAATAATGTTAGTATATATGCTTGAAAAGAGCTTTAAAAAGATGTGTGTTTGTATGAAACGTGTAAAAAGAAAGCTAAGTTAAAACACTTTGTTCCTAAAGCATGGGAGTTCATAATACTCTAGTGAAGGTGTATGAAAATAAGCCGAAGATATACCTTGGTCTTTAAATATTTGGCTTGAAGGAACCATTTTAAAATCCTTATTTTAGGCGGCAACACCTTGGGATTAGAAAGGGGTTTGATTTCATTTTAGAAAGTTAAACCCGCGATTCAGTTCTGATTTTTCTTTTTTGAAAAAGGGGACTGCCGCCTTTTGTTAAGGTTTTGGACTTCAAAAATCTTTAAGAAGAGTTAGCAAAGTGTAGTAGATTAATAATATAAATAACTTATAATTAACGAATGTAGGATTAATTACTAACTAATGCTTCTTTTAATCCTAGGTTCTTTAAAGCTTGCCTAAGTTGTTTTATATGGCTTAAGACATGAAGTAATGCATTCAATCCAATATATAATTATTGTATACATATGAGATAAAATAATAGGAACACAATAAAGGACAACGACATAGTATAGCTATAGAATAGCGAAAATAATAAATAAAGGAGTAAAGGAAAAGAAAGGACTCTGGTTTTGGCCTCAAAGAGGCAGGCCATAGTAATAGGGACGATAATTGACTCTAGACTTCCATGCAATAGCAATGCTATATTTTGGGCCTGAGTTTTTTAGGAACTCAGTAGGCCCAAGCCATTGTGCATGTTCAAATAAGAATAGAGAAAGTCATTAGAAAGACAATACTATATACATGCTCGTACATGGAACTTGCAAGCAAAGAATAATTGAAAGATAACTAACAAGATTTAAACACTGAGAAGGTTATACTATTGTGGAGGTTATGTATAGAAAATGATCCACATTGAATACCTTTCATTTTCATTAAATAATAAATCCAAAGAGAATAACAAGTGTCAATGAATTAAAAGCTAATGAGAGAACTCCACTCAAGGTCGATGCCCCTTTGAATCCCCGACACTTCAAAGTTCCCAAGGGTCTCAAGGCCCAGTGCAATGCTTGTGCCGGGGAGAGTATCCCAATAAAGAGTTAAATTCTACTCCCAAATACCCTCAACCACTAACGACTCATTATTCCCTATTCGTTTGAGTGCGAATGAGGCTCTCTCAATGCAATCCAATTACCATAACACACCCTACCACAAAAGCATACCATTTGCTTAACAAAATGATATAAGGAACACTGAAAACAATTTTATGTTTTCATGACTAGGCTTCTAGTACTAAGTGAATGAAACACATATTGATTATGTTTAAAGGTCAAGCTTCCAAACACACGTAGAGGTAGGAACTATTATGTTGTTATTGCTAAAGAACCAAACAACTGGGATAATACATCCTAAAAAACAGATAAAGTGCACATAGTTTAGAGCAGTTATAGCTTAGGGGTACAAATGCTTTTGACCTAATAGCCGATTTGTGATAAGTCTTGCACACATAGGTTAACAATACTATTTAAAACTTTTGAAAGTATCAACAAAGGTTCAAATAAACAATCATCGTTAGAACTTAAATATGGGCTATTAGAGATACCAGAATATTATCAGAAATTTTAAAATGATCACAGGTTTGCATATTCAAATGGAACACCTAAGAATTCTTAACAAGATCACATAATATCAATCTTACTTAACCCTAAAATTGATGACAGAACCAACCCTTTATAAGAGTATCAATCTTGTTATGAAATAAGCAAACTATTATGTCCAAACAGTAGCAACAAAGAGTTTCTCTTAAACTTTATAGACTGGGTTCAATTCAGATTAAAATGGAAAGAGAAGATTGTATGTAGTTTCAAGATAGTGCATAAAAGCATGAAACCACGAGAGATATACAGAGATACATGCAGAAACTTCATTCAACTACGAATATAGACATTTCAACTAATGTCATAGTCTTACAAAAAGAGGATAAGTTTCAGTAATTGTAAAATCAGGTTAACAATGTCATTAAGGGTCAAAAAGAGGGAAGATATCAAACCAAACAAGTTTAACTCAGCTGTGTAGACTAAGATTAACATCTAAGAATGATGTAGTTATACTCATCTTGTAAAACATTTAACGTTCAACTACAATAGGCATGATTACAACCTCTTTTATGAGAGACAACTTAAATCATAATAGAACACATGCAAGATGGTTGTTGATGTTCACAAAGGTTTTCCTTAATGAGACTGTTTCATGCAAAGAGACTTAGAGAGGTAATTAACAGTTAGGCATGGGCATAAGACTTTCATAGTGATGACTCAAAGAATGCTTATAGGTTAACAGACACTTATATAGAGAAGGAGAGCATTTAAGTGATAAAAAATTAAACTACTAGCTTTCATGCTTGTTCTAGTTAGGATTATCAAACAACAACCTCAACAATAAATGCAAGATAACAAAAGCAAATTCAATGATAATTTGGAGATTTTCTAAAAAAAATTCTCTCTCTAGACTAAGGCGACCGACGTAGATTAAGCTAATCTTCGCCGTCAGTGGCGGCCATGGCTAGAGGGCGAAGACGATCAAAAAATCACGTAGTAGTTACAGTAGGAAGCTCAGACAGTGCTAGGGTTATAGCAGAAACACTAGAGAATGGAAGCGAACAGAAAGTAGTTACTCCATTACCAAATCAATTTTCACCTCTACTCCATTATCAGGGAAATCAACATCTGGACCAAGGAAATTGAATTCAAGTGAACCTCTAAAGATACACTTACCAGGAATTATGGAAGAACATGCAGCAATTCCTATCACACAGCCAGAAGTGAAACAAGTCAATGAAATAATAAAGGAGCAAGAGACAGGAAAATCATGGTTTGGGCTTTTCAATCGTGATCGAGCAGCAAATAACGGTATGTCACTTGATTACATACCACCTGAATTAATTGATGGAAATGTCATGGTGAAGCTGGATAAGAATGAGACGAATAGGGAAGCTGATAAATGGAAAGCAGCACTAGTGGTTTATGTGATTGGAGAAACTAATGATAGGCTATAATAACGTATTTTACTCGATTATTACGCTCTAATTTACTGCACTTTAGTTGAGTTTGCGCTTTAATCACTAGTGTTTTGCACTAACGGTATGTTTTATGCCTTGTAGGAGTGATTCCGAGCTATATAGATGTTATGGAACTAATTCAAATGATTTGGAGCTTTGATGTCTGAGTAAAAGCCCAAGAATTTAAGCCGGGATCGTATTCGGGGATCAACGGATGATAAAACAACAAAACGAAGACTCGAGGATGTATATTACGCACTGTCTAGTAAAATAGACATAACTCTTTGCTCATAACTCTATTTGGGCTTCACAATATATAGTTGGAAAGATAACTCAAAAGGATACAACTTTCATGTTTTACGTTATTCCAAATTCCAAATGGAACAGGGTGAAAAATACGGTAGAAAGTGCACTGCGGTCGTCACCGCGGTCCGCGCCGGGGTTTGAGGCAGTGCCTTCCGCGTTCATCACCGTGGTCCACGCCGCGGCCGTGACAGTCCAGACGTGAAATATTATCCTTTTTCGTATAGGAGAAGGTATAATTATTTGGGCCCGACCCTACTTGGTATATATACATGGAAAAACGGTATTTTTGAGGAGTTGGACATATTTTTGACACATATTTGACCTAAGGAGGCAGAGACACAATAAGAGCAAGGCGGGGAATTCTTCAACAAGTTTTTCGTTCCTCTTCCTATTTTTTTCATTGTTGATTATGAATTTTGTATTGTAGTTTTATATACTATTATGAATAGCTAATTTATTATTTAAGGTTTTGGTAAAACCCGTTGGGGATGAATTGGTTGTTATAGTAATATAGTTTTGAGTTTGTTGTTAATCTATATTTGTTCAACTACGTTTTTATTTTGGTTAATAGAAAGGATCCTCAATTAGCCGTCCCTATTTATTATGTATCTGCTTGAGAGGGAGTGCATATTTAGGTAGTTGTTTGAACCACATCACTCCCGGAGTATAGATGAGAGTCATAACCGGGGGTTTAGAGGTTGGATTAGAGATAACGATACCTTGGGTGCAATCTAAGTGAACTGTAATGTGAATCTAGCTAGCGTAGCTTGAGAGAGTGCGTCTAGTAAAATATCATAATTGCTTTAGAGAGATTTATGGTAGCTGGAGAGTTCATGATTGATAGAGGCAACTAAGTCACAACTATAAGAAATATACAACCAAGGAAATCAACAACGGGAGAAACCATTACCTTAGAACTTTATTCAAATTGTTTACAATTCAAGAATAGTTAGTTTTCAGCTATATATTTATTTTCAATATAATCTTATCTTCTTAGTGATATTAAAGATATACAAATAAGCCTTAGTTCTCTGTGGGATTCGATTTCGGACTTTTAAACCGGATTATATTTGCAACGACCGCTTATCCTTTTTAGGACTAGAGTTGGGCGTGATCAGAAACACCAGGATATAACTATATAAGGAGATTTATAATTCAAAATTGGAACATGGTGGCTGAACCGAAAGTGTATTATCATGAGGAAGGTTATTACATAGTAAAATTCAAGTCGATTACAGATCTGCAGGAAGTTCAATATGTTGGGTCGTATAGCATTAACAGTAAACCGATGATTATAAAGCAATGTTGTCCTGAATTTGATTTTAATGCTGAATTCTTAACTGAATTGCCTTTGTGGGTGAAATTTCCTAGCCTACCAATGAATTGTTGGAGCAGAGGTTCACTAAGTAGGATTGCTAGTGTAATTGAAGTGCCAAAATATGCTGATGAATGTACCGCAAAGTAGACTAGAGTTTTATTTGCAAGGATGTTAATAGAGGTTAATGTTACTAAGACCCTACCAGATGAAGTTACTGTTATGGATCTAACAGGAAGAATATTTCAGCAATTGGTGATGTTTGAGTGGAAACTTGACTATTGTAATAGCTGCTTAATGATTGGGCACAACTGTGCAAAGAAGAACAAGATGGGAAATGAACAAAATGGCAACATATTTGAGAAGAAGAAACAAGTACGTACAAAAATGACACAGAGATGGATTCCAAAAGAAGACAAGAGAAAAGTAATTGACAACAATGCAGACAAGTAGAATTCCCAGACTGAGGAAGCTCACCAGCAAACCCAAATAACAACAAAAAATGTAGAAGCAGAGGAAGTGGATCCAAAGTCCAAAGAAAAGAGACTGTTAAAGGGAAATGAGGCTAAAGAAATTAATGGGAGACCAGTTGGGCATTTAGTTGAACCAACCATACCACTAAGGAATGATTTTGATCTGCTGCAGAGGGAAGATGAAGTGATGATAAAACTCCTGCCTATTGATATAGGATAAGGTTTTATATGTCATCATCAATGACTTGGTTAACATGGAACATGAGGGGACTGAATAAGAGATATAAGCAGAAAGAATTAGCTAAATATCTCAAAGAGAATAAAATCAAACTAGCAGGCTTAGTGGACACAAGGGTGAAGGAGCATAGCGCAATGGCTATTCATAGTAAAATAGCAGCAGAATGGGGGTTTGAAAATAAATATAGCTTTGCACAAAATGGAAGAATTTGGATAATCTGGGATACTAATGCTTATACAGTCGATATCCTGAGAAAGGAAACACAATTCATACATTGTGCAATATTAAACAGAAATCAACAGATTGATTGTATTATGACCATAGTCTATGGTGTTAATACATTGGAGTAGAGAGAAGAATTATGGGATCAACTGGAGAACCTGGCTCAAACTATAAGCAAACATTGGATTATTTGGGGGTATTTCAATGCCATCATAAGCCCAAAAGATAGACTAAAAGGGGCACCAGTCACAGGGCATAAAATAAAGGATTTTGCAGAATGCATACAACAACTGATGATAAATGAATTGTCATGGAAGGGGGACTACAATACATGGACAAACAAACAGCAAGGAAGTGATAGAATCTGGAGTAGGATAGACAGAGCATTTGGCAATATAGAATAGATGCTGCAATATGTTCATTTGATGAGTAAGTATAAACTCCCACATATTTCTGATCATTGTCCAATGATGATCAACATAAATATGAAGGAGTCAAGAGTTAAGGAATCTTTCAAGTCCTTTAATGTTTGGGCAACTCACAAAGATTTCCTACAATTGGTGGAGGAAGAATGGAAACACAGATACTATCCACACAAGATGAGGAATTTTAGGGCTAAGCAGAAGACACTAAGGGAAAAGCTGAGGAAATTTAATGAGGTGGAATTCAAGGGTATAACAACAAGAATTAATCAAGCTAGAGAAGATCATGAAGAGATACAACACAATTTAAGACAACAATACTTAGATGAACAAGCAAGGGAAGAAAAGAAGGTAATATGCCAACTTGAGCAATGGTCGTTGATAGAAGAAAGTTCAGTCTAGCAAAAGGCACGAGGAAAGTGGATCAAATTGGGAGATGCAAACACAAGTTAGTTTTCAACTGTAATAAAAGACAGGAAATAGAGGAAACAAATCCTGTAGTTAGATACACAAAAGGGTCGGAAAATAATAGATCCTACAAGTATCAAATTGGAAATAATAAAGTTCTACAAGTCATTTATGGGGACAGCCTTGCAGAATGTCATAGCAGACAACACAATAGTTATGAGAAGAGGAAATGTGTTGAATCATGACCAACAAAGGCAACTATATAAGGAAGTAACAGAGAAGGAGATCTACCAAGGGCTTAAAGCAATAGGTGATGACAAAACACTAGGGGTAAATTGGTATAATGCAGTGTTCTACAAAAAAGCATGGCCAATTATCCAAACTGAATTCATAGAAGCTGTTCAAGAGTTCTTCTCAATAGGAAAAATATTTAAGGGGATTAATTGTACAACAGTTACCTTAATTCCAAAAGTTGATAATCCGCTACAATTAAGGAGTACAGTCCCATTGCTTTCTGCACCATCCTATACAAAGTTATAGTAACGATCCTAGCTAATAGAATCAAAAGGTGATTGCTTCTATAATTACTGAAACTCAGTCAGGATTCATCCCAGGAAGGAAGGTAGCAGATAATGTGATAATGGCACATGAGTTGGTTAAAGCATATACAAGAAAGCATATATCCCCTAGGTGTATGGTTAAAGTTAATATACAAAAGGCATATGATACAGTTGATTGGAGATTCCTGAAACAAATGCTAACAGAACTAGAATTTCCTCAAAAATTCATCAATTGGGTGATGGAATGTGTTACTATAGTAAATTACTCCATCATGATAAATGGTGAGCCTACCCCATCCTTTGATGCTGCTAGAGGGCTTCGTCAAGAAGACTCAATGTCACCTTTTCTATTTGTTGTTGTTATGGAGTATCTAAGAAAGAACCTTGATGCACTGAAGGAGGAGAAGTACTTCAAATTCCACACAAATTGATCCAAACTTAGCATTTCTCATCTGTGTTTTGCAGATGACCTTTTAATGTTTGATAAGGGGGAAACAATCTCAGTTCAACTGCTATAGGAAAAATTCAAGATCTTTACAAAAGCTTCAGGACTAACTGCAAATCAATCCAAGTGTGCAATAAATTATGGAGGGGTTCCAGAGATGCACAAGCAGGAAATTCAACAGGTCCTAGGTTACAAGGAAGGAGAACTGCCATTCAAGTATTTAGGGATTCCATTAGCAACTAGAAAACTAAAACTCGTGGAATGCAACCACTAATCAACAAGATCATAGCAAGAATATCATCATGGACTGCAAAGAAATTATCATACGCAGGGAGAGTACAGTTGGTAAAATCAGTATTGTTTGGTATTAAATCATATTGGACACAATTATTCATTATTCCTGCTAAGGTGATGAAAGCAATTGAAGGGTATTGTAGAAGTTACATCTAGTCAGGAACCAATGAAATCACCAAGAAATAATTGGTAGCTTGGAGCAAGATGTGTTATCCTAAAACAGCAGGAGGTTTGAATCTCACTAACCTCAGATTGTGGAACAAAGCTGCCATAATTAAAACTTGCTGGGAGTTGAAGAATAAAAAAGAAACTCTATGGATTAAGTGGATTCATGAATGTTACATAAAAGCTCAGACACTGGAGAGTGTGATCATTCCCTTACAAGCTAGTTGGATGGTCAAGAAGATACTCAAGGCAAGAAAGAATTTAGGATATGTACAACCAGAAGATATAAAGAACAAAAGTATGATCAGAATGAAAATGGTTGGGGAGCTGCCTAACATAACATGGAAAAATATCATGTGTAACAATGAAGAACGACCAAAGGAAATGTTTATCACTTGGTTGCAGTAGCAGAATAAACTACTAACAGCTACAAGATTATAAGAATGGAGAATTCAAGTGGATAGTTGTTGTGTCATGTGCAAAGCAGTAGCAGAAACAAGAGATCACCTATTTGCTGAGTGCCCAATAGGAATACATATATGGCAGAAGATTATGCAATAGATAGAGATCGCTTGGAGAAATTTGAATACATGGAACCAAATGCAATACTTGATAGAACATAACACCAAAGGAAAATCTGCCAGATCAAGAATAATTAAGATGATATACACAGAATATGTGTATGCAATATTGATGGAAAGAAACAAAAGGATTTTTGAGCTAAAGGAAACTACGGAAGATACAATAGCTAGAGAGATTGCATCTATTTTGTCATGTTTGAGCTAGTAGTACTACTAAGAGGATGTTGCAATACTGTAAATATCCTAGGTAGTTAGAACTAGTAGTAAGATGTGTAAGTAGGAGGATATAGAGAGATAGATATGTAGAGAAAAATCAGACTGAGTATAAAGTCCGATTCATTTGTAAATACTCTTGGTTATTAATGAAAGCTTTAATTAAGAAAAAAATCAATAAATGCAGAATCAGTATGACATGGATAAAGATCATAGCAAAATCATTAAAAGAAAACCTGAAGCCTATACAAACATGAAAAATCATTAAGGAATATTAAGTAGCTTAATCACATATGTTGTTTGATATAGAACAGAAGACGTTAAAGTCATATGGAAACTAGATCAAATACTGATGAAAGCATGATAGCTAATCACAGATCAATAACAACTCATGGTTAACCAAAATAAATAATTATAGACTAGTAACAAACACTACAAATGAAAAATTAACAAGAAAATAGTAGTATGTTCATGGTCATTAAATAAAACAATCAAATAGGGAGGGTGGAGGCACACTGACCTTTTCTAGGTAAGCAGACCAAACATGATTTTTACTTAGCTGTATGAAAACAAAGGATTCAAGCTTTTTTTAGTCAATGAAATTGGAAACAAAGGAAAATAGAGATCAATCAGAAAAGAGACATAGATTCTTAGTTTGTATGTGATTTTAGGCTATTGTTAAATCAAGTAGGTTTGGTTGGTGTTGTTTTGTGTGATTGTAGGTTTTTCAGTGCTGTTAGGTGAGAGCAATCAAGGTTCGATTTATAGTGCCATTTAATGGCATAGGGTTTTAGATTCAAGCATATGTAGTAGAAGATGATGATTACCATGTGGTGCAAGCATAGGCGAGTACAAAATGATAAGATAGAGGGAAATTAATGAGCGTTTTTTACCCAATAGAACAGAAGTTTACCGTTAAAGGAAAAACCCATCGGCCAAAGCTTCAGTGTCTCGAGTCACTGCGTTTGGCCTGTAGACCTCGAATAATCATAATGAGGCTTTAACATATGCTCATGCATGCTATGATTTGACCGAGCATAAGAGAAATCTAGAAAGTTAAACTTTAACCTTTGGGTGCTACTGAGGTCAACCTTACTGATGAGCAAACCGAGGTTCGCGAAAAGGTTGTGATAGAGGTTGTCCTGACTAGGGAGGGCGAGTTGATAGCGGTGATAGACACATCTGGTGTCGCACTACATGATCCATCAACATCGAGGACTGTAGCTCATGACCGGTCTTCCCCACCGCCAGAGTGATAATGAGGGAGTTTCTGACACCCGCTATACTTTTGATATTGCTTATTTGTATTTTTGGAATATTGTGCAACTGAGGAAAGTGTACATTCTTGAGTGTGGGGTGGGGGGTGCAGATTTTGATAGTTTTGGCATGTGCTTAATTGCTAGTGATGCATTTTTATTTGCATGATCACACTTACAACCATTGTAATTGTATAATAATATTAGTTTTTTAGTGGCTTAATCCTGATTTTTCTTTAAACCACGGTTATTTCTCGAGGATGCCATTTTATTGTACCGGGTATATTTAGGTAGATTTCTCAAACTTTATAATTAAATTTGTTGAATTTTCCCGACGACAGATTTCCTAGACAGTTTTCTTGAGGGACTAAAGTCTAAAAAAAAATACAAAAAGTTTTTTTCTCTTCTTTCTTCTCTCCCCTATTATTTTCTTGTAGAATAGATCATGGAACATGAGAGCTTGAGTAATTTGTGTTTTTGACATGTTTTATATCGGGGCTTAGGTGTGGAGCATTTGCGTTGAGTACTTTCTTCGTAATTCTTTTGACTATATACCTTGAGAGTATATGTGACTTTATTTTAACAATTGGGATCATATTTTGACTCTTGCTGTTAATTCCTAGTGTTTGAATGTTATGATTACTCTACCAGTTGCTTTAACTTGAGAGTCGGGTTTGAGTGGTCCTGAGTGAGTCATGTACATTGTTTGAAGTGAGATTTTAATTGTACTCTGTGACATCCTTTGTTAGTCTAGAACCTGCCCCATGTGAGAGTCGAAGCGAAATGATTAAGTCTTATGAGTCTAAGAAATGATATACATATTTCTTTGATTGACACTTCAGCCTATATGCCTACTAGTGATAACTTTATCCGTAGTCAGCCCTTTTGAGCCTGCAGATCTTTTTCTTTAGCACACATATTACGATCCAACCCCTAGTTTGTTGTAAATTGTATCATGTTTACCCTTTACCCTCGAAAGCACTTAGTCACTGAAAAAGTGAAGAAAGGGACTGGGTATCTTTTGAGTGAAATGAGTTTCATTGTGAGAGTGAATTATTTCAATAATTGAGTCCTTATATTACAGTAGATCTTATATTTGAGCCTGTGGACTACTTCTCTCTGTGGTTGTTGGTAAGGGCACATGATTTGCGAAGGATTGGTAATGCCCTTTGTTTTTGAGTTGGCACAAGAAGCAAGTCATAGAATGGAACGTATGAGAGTCAATTTTTGAGGCTAAGATGTGAGAACAGTCACAAAAATATTTTAAATAGTCATGCATCACGACCCCGGTTTGCCCTCTGTGAACCAACGTGACGACACTTAGTCTCTACGACTAGGTAGGCCTAACAATGCGGAAAATTAACCAATTTGCAGAACAAATAATTAAAAGGCAAAATACTGAAATAAAAATAGTGATTTACAATGCCGCTCGGCATACACAATAACAACTCTCGAAAAACTAATACATTTTCCAAAACCCGAAATCTCATGATCACAAGCCTTTTAATGCCTAAAAGCATCTAACTCCAGAATATCTAACAAAGAAATGAAGGTACAGAAGGGTTAACACAAAAAGGAAGAGTAGAAAGGGGCTCTTCGGTCTGCGGAAGCGGAAGATATACCTTGGAGCCTCTACAAGCACCTCTCCTCATTAGTGATAAGTCTGAGTAGAGGTACTTGGATCTGCATATGAAAAAGATGCGCAAAAAGGGCATGAGTATACAACAACAGTACTCAGTAAGTGCCAAGCCTAACCTCGATTGGGTAGTAACGAGGAAGGTCAGGGCCCTATTGAGATTAAATATATAAAAGGTATAACAGTGTAGAATAAGACAATATATTAAGTGAAACGGTAAGAAATATCATAAAATAGAAAGAACAACAATAACTAGAATAGAGACAAGATAATCACGGAAAGGAAATACAGCTCAACACAGAGATAACAACTGGGGTACCTTCCAGGATACCATCCTGTAGTCCCAGTTACATCTATCCAGTGGATCTCCCGGGATACCGTCCCGTAGTCCATCATATGTATATCCGAAGGATCTCCAGGGATCTAGTCCCATAGTCCAATTATCAGTATGCGGGGATCTTCCAGAATCCCGATCCATAGTCCCAAATGTAAATACCTAGTACTAGGGGAATCTACCGAGTGCATTCCCGTAGTTCCATATAACTATGCAAGGGGATCTACCGAAATCCCACATCCGTAGTCCCAAATAAACAAACAAGGGGAATCTACCGGAATCCCATATCCGTAGTCCCAATGTAAATCCACAGCAGCAACACGAAGAATATTCATAAATTGTCAACTTAATATTAAGGCAAACAAGTATTACTAGCCTAGCATGCTGCACAAAATTCAGGTAAAACAGTTGAAGCAAGTAAAGCAATTAAGTCACTTAGTCATGCTTCCCTAAGCTAACAACAGGCTTAAATTGCAAATAGTAATAACAGGAGAAGAAAACACAACTTTAATTACTTAGTGAAAATCAGATTTTCAACAATTAGCACAGTACGCACTCATCACCTCACGTACGAGGCATTTCAAATATCAACAATACCAAATCCTAAGGGTAAGTCCCCCCTCCCCCCAAGGTCAGGCACGCCACTTACCTCGAACCGGCTCAAAGTCAACCTGAAACCACGTCTTTGCCATGAGTACTCGACTCAAAATGGTCCAAATCAATGCAATTCAATTGTATAATGTAAATAACACTTCAAGTAACTGATTGTACAAACAAATTCTAAGCTAATATGCGAAATTAGGTAAAATGACCAAAATACCCCTCGGGCCCACATCTCAGAATCGAGTAAAATTTATATTTTTAGAATCCTCATGATCTCACGAGTTCATGCATACCAAAAGAACTAAAATCGGACCTTAAATGGTCCCTAAAATCATCACTCAAATATCTCTAATAATCAAGCCCTAACCCTTAATTTACCACTGATTTCCCCCCAAATTTCATGCTTAAAATGATAAAAATCACCTAAATAATGAGTTTAAGGACCAAAGACCTTACCCCAATGAATTCCTCTAAAAATCTCCCTTACAAATGCTCCTCAAAGCTTCTTCCCGTTTGAAAATAGGTTAAAATAACTCAAATTCACGAAGACAACTATTTATATGTTTTGCCCAGCTAATCTGCTTCTACGGTCATGGGACCGCACCTACGGTCCCGCTTTTGGGGAAAAAGTGTCACATCTGCAACAAATCACTAAGCTCAGCTTTCCGCACCTGCGACTTCTGCTGGTTCTCCCCCTTCTGCTTCTGCGACTACGCACTTGCTGGACCCAACTGCAGGTGCGGTTATGATAGAAGATCAGCAACTGAAGCTGTTCAAACAAACTCCCAATTCTTCTGACAACCTTCCAAAACCATCTCGAGCCCCCCTGGACATCAACCAAAGGTACAAACAAGTCTAATACCACTGTCCAAACATATATCAATCCTTAAAACACCTAAAACAACATCGAAACAACGAATCAACCACGGATTTAAGCCTAAGAACTCCAAAACTCCAAATTTACGCTTTTGATGAAAAGTATATCAAACCACGTCCCAATGACCTTAAATTTTGCACACACATCACATTCAACACTACATAGCTACTCCAACTTCTAGAATTCCATTCCGACCCTCGTATCAAAATCTCATAATCGAACCAGAAACTTTAAAATTCGACTTTCAGTATTTCAATCCTAAATTAGCTATGAACCTCCAAAACACAATCTGAACACACTCCTATATCCAAAATTACCCAATGGAGCTAACGGAACCATCAAAATTCTATTCTGAGGCCATCTTCATACTATTCCGACTACGCTCAAATTTCTAAAACTTAAGCTTTCGTTTAGGGATTAAATGTCCCAAAACTCTCCGTAACTCCAAATAATTCCTCCAGGCAACTCATAATAGCAGAAACAAACATGGAAAAAGTAGTTAATAGGGGATTGGGGCATTAATTCTTAAGACGACCATCCGGGTCGTCACTGTTGAAACCCAATTTTTCCCTAAGTATTTTTTTTGTACCCAAAATACTTCCAAAATAGCATATAGGTGCATATATAAGCAATCCAATATTTTGGTATTTTAAATAATTTTTAAACTAATTTATTACCTATTTTATACCACAAAATTCAATAATCATTCCTGAAAATTAGAACTTTTGGTGAATAACTTATTTTATCCTCATATTTATACCAAAATATAATTAAGGTAATTTTTGCATATTTATATAAATTTATTTAGTATTTTTAAATCTAAATTGCACATAATTGCAATTATAGCCTATCTTGTAATTTATAGCATTTTATGTTTATAAAATTAATCCAACATTTTTAAATTAATATTTATATAATATTCATTTACCCAGTACTCTTAATTTGCTTTTAAAAATTTATATTACTATTTTATAAAAAATTAAAAGGAAAAATTGGCTATTTACGATTTGGACTCAATTGCACTTCAATTATAGCCAATTTGGCAACCCCATTCAGCCGCAAATTCAAGCCCAAGATTTCCCAGCCCGATTTCATCAAAACCCGACCCAATCCGGATCCCCACCTAAGCCCTTTAATCTTAGCCGTTGATCGTTTAGATCAATGGCCACTATGCACCCTTTCCTTTTTAATTCCAAACGACCTCTTTCCCTACCCCATTTCTTACCAAACACCGCCCTTGAATTCCTCTTCTCTCTCAACTCTCTCCGAAGCCCTCATGAACCCTAGCTACCACCTTTCAGCCCCACCCTAATCCATGGCTTCCCATAGCCATCGAAGATGTGTAATGGCCTCCCGTGGTTCCTGGGTGTTCGCTTATGTGGTTTCACCGCCAAATCTCAAAAGAAGTTGGTCCAGTAATTGCTTGACTTCCATTCATGACCTTTCTCCGATCGTCCCTGACTTTTCTCCGGCCAGCCATGGCCGTTCGAGTCAGATCCTTGACTTTCCTGGTTATATCATTATTTTGAAGGCCTTTCTCACCTTTCTGGGTTCTTCGAAACCCTAATCTTTGGGATTTTCTGATTTTTCTTTTAGATCTGCTTTAGATCTGTACTTTCCATGAAAGTTCAAGTGTTTTCTCAAAAGTTCTTCAACTTTTCTTGCAAAAACAACCCTTTATTAGGGCTTTCCTTTAAGTTTTTTCAAAAGATCTCTGATTTTAACATGTTTATGATTTGGCTATGATTTGCTCATTCTATTCTTCTATCTGTTTTAGCATGTTAAAAACCATAGTTCCTTTTAGTTTTATCCGAGTTCTGAAATTTGCATTTGTTCTTTGTTGCCGACTATCTCTTCCTCGTTTAATTTGTTTAATTTTGTGTTCTTACCATCTTGCAAAACCCGGTTACTGTTAAAGCCCTAAATTTTCTAGAAGTTTTCTCACTTATTACTACTTTGAGACCTTTACTTGCTTTTATGTTCTTCTTCACTATTGGTTCTATGTGACTACTTGACCTACTTGACTATCGTGCTTCGAATGTTTTCTTGCTACTGAATACTAGTTTGCCCCTACTGCTACTGTATGTTTGTGTTGCTTCTTTTCATCAACATGTTTAACTCTTCCATCCCCTGCTATTATATGGTGAAGTGCAGAATCATGTTCCTTTCTTGATTGATCTTGATTCCCTTGATCTTGTGACTGATTGTGAAAAGCTTTTCTTTTACAAGTCCTAATTTCACTCGCCTGTTTAAAATTAATTGATTCTTTAATATTTTACCTTGCTGAATCCTTTCCCAAAATAAGCCTATTTCGTACTTAGACTTGATTATTTACTTCATGCTTTTACTGCCCTTTTTATGGAAATAATCAATCTGCCCCCAAACTGATTTTCTTTCCTTAATTAGGCCTGCTGATACCCGTTAAGCAGTGTTTCCTTAATTAAAGGGGAATCACCTGGGTTAATTGATTCTAACGTGTGATTGTTTCCATATTTGTGTTTAAATTTTACTTATTGCCTTATTCTCTACACGTTTTCAAAGCTATAAATACCTACACTCTTCTCTTTCAAACAAGACAAGTTCTAACAAACGCACACAGAAACTCATTACATCTTCTCTCAAACACTCTTAGTTTCTCAAAAGCTTTCGAGTTTTATCTAAAGTCATAAGTTAGTTCCTTTGGTTGCGGCTGCAAGTACTCTGCTTTTCTTTCTGCTTGCTTGTGCAACTGGTATGTCTCATATAGTTTAATACTGCCTCTCTCCTATATGTTTATGATTCAGTTCTCTCTGTGTTTGTTTCTGCTACTTTCTTTAATTTGTTATTCCTGCTCCTATATGAATCCCCATCCCTAAACCCTGCATATTTGAGCTATGGTTCAGCAAACATGACACTACTCAACATTTTTGTTTATGCATATGGACTGGATTCTTTGAATCCTAAACTCTGTCAACTCCCATTCCCTTCCCCCTATGTGCACTCTGAGCCCAAGACCTTGGTCTGGCAGTGTCCTAATCACTGTCCAGACCATAGTCCAACCTTCAATAGGTTTGTGCTCTTATTTGTGTAACTAGAGAGGTTTTGGTCAGGGGTGTGCCAGTCTATTTTGTGGCTGGGCATGACCACCAACTTGTTATGGCATTCCCCAACCCCTTTTGCACTTACACTCATTCTTAGAACATTAAGTTCTGCCCCTCTCTTGTGAGCCTTGCCTTGGGACCCTTGATCTCCCTCTGAACTTGGACACCTGAGGGCTGGCTCTTCCGCACAACACTACAACTTATTCTAATTGGTATCTTGGGTGTAAGCAATGCCTGGAATTCCTAAAATTCCTTGGAACTTTGAAACACCCTGGATAAAGAGAAGGCTTTGAAAATCTGGATCTTGGAAGTGGCTCAATCTCATGTTATTAGGCATTAAGTCTGAATTAGGCTGTTCGGATGTAGCTGATGATTCCTGATGTACTTTGTATTTCCAGTTTTATTTCTTTTGGGCTGTAATAACTTGTATAAACTCGGGGATTTAGTGAAAAGGGGGGGGGGGGATGGGGTTTATTTTTATGCACTAAGGGTAGAGATCATGCATATAGGGATTTATCTATGATTTCTGCAAATTCACACATAGAAATCATGCCTATAGGGTTAACTCTTAATTTCTGCAATTCACACATAGAAATCATGCCGATATGATTAACTTCTGATTTCTGGAAATTCACACATAGATATCATGCCTATAGGGTTAACTTTTAATTTCTGCAACTCACACATAGAAATCATGCCTATAGGATTAACTTCTGATTTCTGCATCTCCACACATAGAAATCCTACCTATAGGATTAACTTCTAATTGTTCTATAAATTCGCATAAAAATAATGTCTATATACTACTGCATTTCTGCACATATAAGCATCATTAGGAAAACAGTTCGTAAGTTTAATAACAAAAGCTGCATATAGATATCATGTTCATAGGACTTCTGCTAACGTCTGAAAAGGTGCCAAAATCAGTAAACATATAGAAAGCATGCCTATAGAAAATCTTGAATTGCCTCATTCGTTAAAAGCAATATCAACTGCTGAAGTCGTATTAGCCTGTTAAAACTGGTAACCTTTTCTATAATCAGTTAACATCTTTTCTAAAATCAGTAGATATCATGCCTAGTTCTAACCAACACTTAGACAAAAGGATTATTTAATCAACCAGATCGGTTTATTCAACTACATTCGAACGAGCCTAATGTGGACTTTCCATCTAAAAATATGCGTTGAACCAGTCCGCTTGTCGCTTTATTTAATTAAGACCAAATCAGTACGTGTAAGACATGCTAAACTCTATGAATTTTGTCTAATTTATGGCGGCGTATTTGAGCCCTATTTGTTTGTCTGTTTCCCCTTATTTGCATTATGTTTTTTTGATTGACGCCTTAGCATTTTGTCCTTTGAAAACTTCTAAAAGCCCCAAATCTCTCTCCCTTTAGGATTAGTAGTCCATTTGCCTCCGGGACTGATAGGATTGGGACGGGCAATAGCATGCAGTAAGTAACGATAATATTTTACGTTTTAATACCTTAATGGGGTGGGAAAGGGTAGACATGGAGATGATGATGACACGATAACACTATGCATACAATTGGGTACCGGTGTTGTGTGGATGATCCATGTGATTTATAAACCTAGGACCCCCCTCCCTCTTTGTTATTTTTTACAGAATTTTTAAAAAGCTGTTAAGTTTTTAGTTTCTCTTCTTTTACTTCAATTTTTTGCACCTATCATGAAAACTCTCTCTTGTACTTGTCTGAATTTTAGTATTGTTTCTCCCTAAACTTCCGCCTCTTTCACTTCTTTTAAGTTACTTGCGTCAATTATTTCACCCCTTCCCCTTTACTCGTATATATTTTCTTTAATTACAAAACTACTTTCTTCCAAATTTTAGCACTTTTTTTAAACCCTTTTTTTGTACTTTTTATTTGCGGCCATTATGTGAAAGTTTCCTCGTATTTGAAAATGCTTTCTTGTCTACTTGTTATTTGTATTTAAAGTCACAATTGTAGCATGGTCGGGAACCACACTAGTGGATCTTGAGGGGTGCCTAACACCTTCCCCTCGAGATAATTTCTAGCCCTTACCCGAACTCTGGTCGTCCTTCGCAAATTCTTTCTTAAAAGTGTCCTAATGCACTATAATCATTAGGTGGCGACTCTCCAAATCCAAAACCCATAGCCTTTGGGATCATGCCTATAGGGATTTATCTATGATTTCTGCAACTTCACACATAGAAATCATGCCTATAGGGTTAACTCTTAATTTCTGCAACTCACACATAGAAATCATGCCTATAGGATTAACTTCTGATTTCTACAAATTCAAACATAGAAATCATGCCTATAGGGTTAACTCTTAATTGCTGCAACCCACACATAGAAATCATGCCTATAGGATTAACTTCTGATTTCTGCATCTCCACACATAGAAATCCTGCCTATAAGATTAACTTCTAATTGTTCTGTAAATTCGCATAAAAATAATGTCTATATACTACTGCATTTCTGCACATATAAGCATCATTAGGCAAACAAGTTTCAACAGAACAAGTTTCAGCACTTTTAAACCTTGTTGTGTCCACCTCCTACTCCGAGTCCTATCCAGAACAATAACAAAGTTTGAATGGGAGATCCAATTCCAGAAAGGAGATCGAGTTTCCTCAGGGTACCCCGGTTGCTAAGGAAACTGCTACCCAACTTGAGCAAAAACTGTTGAAATTCCGAGAAGAGCTGGATCAGGTTCAGAATTTGGCGAACCTGTTATTTTCCCTCACCGCTCCTGATGTCAACACCTAGAATCCCGTACCTCTACAAAATACCCCACAGCCATAGATACAACCCACGCATGAGCAACACTGCAACACATGCCACACTCCCAACAACACTCCACTACTCATTCCTGATCCACTGAACACCACAAATGACCATCTCCACAACACTCCTATTTACGTGTATACTATACCCCACTACACTCAAACGATCTCAAATGCACCCGCGTCTGATGACAAAGACTCCCTTATCAGGAACTTAGCGGCAAAACTCAAGAAATTAACCAGCCGAGTTCAGGGCATGGAAGGTAACAAAGGTATCGAGGGGTTAAATTATGAAGGCCTCTGCATTCAGCCAGATGTTGAACTTCCAGAGGGGTACAAACCTCCGAAGTTTGAAATGTTTGGTGGAACAGGAGATCCAAGAGTCCACCTGAGGACATATTGCGATAATCTAGTTGGAGTCGGAAAGGATGATAAGATCCATATGAAGCTCTTCACGAGAAGCCTGAAGGGAGATGCTTTATCTTGGTACATCATCCAGGACCCCAAGAAACGGTCAAGCTGGGTAGGCATGGCCTCGGATTTCATGGATAGACTCTGATTCAATATAGAGAATGCACCAGATGTATTCTACATATAGAATTTGAAGAAGAAGCCCACCAAAACATTCCGCGAGTACGTTACTTGTTGGAGGTTGGAAGCTGCAAAGGTTAGGTTGGCCCCAGAAGAAGAACAAATGAATAGATTCTTCATCCAGGCTCAGGATCCCTAATATTACGAGAGGTTGATGGTGATCGAGGGTCAGAAGTTCTCCGATATCATCAAACTGGGAGAAAGAATCGAAGAGGGCATTAAGAATGGTATGGTTACTAATCTTGAAGCATTACAGGCCACCAATAAGGCTTTACAGTCTGGTGGCACGTCTAAGAAGAAGGATGTGAGTGCCGTATTGGTCGCGCAGGGAGCCAAATCACCACCAAAATACCACCAACCCATCACCTCCACTTATATATCAGCCCATCCCGAATTACCAAGCACCCACACCCTCCTATCCACTTCCCGTTTACCAATCCTCTCCACCTCACACATATAAACCTGTTTCACCTAGATACTCTCAACCAGCACGTGTTTATCAATCTTATAACGCTCAACCCTCTCACTACCAATCACTTCCCACCCGTCAAAATTTCCCTAGACCTAGGCCAAATTTTGACCGCAAACCTCCCAGACAATACACAGCCATCGCTGAACCAACTGACCAGCTATATGAGAGACTTAAAGCTATTGGTTATGTCACTCCTATCCCAGCCAAAACTCCAAAAAATCCCTCCTAGTTGATCAACCCCAATAAGAACTGTGCGTATCATTCTGGCATGAAGGGACACACCCTTGACGAATGCCGCTCACTGAAGGACAAGATTCAAACCTTGATCGACAATAATGTCATCATAGTAAATGAGCCAGCTCCTAATGTTCGCAACAACCCTCTACCTGACCACAAAGGTTGAGACACTCATATGATCGAGATCGAAGATGATTGAGACCCCAAGGGGTCGATAGGTTTGATTGCTGAAGGTGATGAACCAAAGAAACTAGCGGTTACACTTAACCCAATTGTTGTGCAGAATTATCCTTCCAGGGATGATGAAATAAACATGTCTATACCTCTCAAATTTGAAGCGCCTCCTTCTGCAAAGGTGCCCGGGCCAATTAAGGTTGAATTTGGAGTGCCAAAAGCAACTGCACCCTTTGAAGTTGCTGTGTTACCACCAAGTGTGCCTATTCCTGTAACAATGTCAGACATAATACCGTTCCAGTCAAATTCCATACCCTGGGATTACACTGCCGAAGCTAGGAGGAAAGGGAAGACCAAGACAGGAGAAATAATTGCTGCGGAAGGAATGACCAGAACAGGGAGGGTTTGCACCCTAGAACACTTAGCTGAGTCCAGTAAGCAATCCCCAGGACGACCTATTGAAACTGGGCCCGACAATCTTTGGAGAAAAATACAAGCTAAGGAGTACTCAGTCGCTGAGCAGTTGAACAAAACACCAACATAGATCTCTATCCTGGCCCTTCTACAGAGCTCTGACACTTATAAAAATGCCCTAATGAAGATACTGAGCGAAACTTATGTGCCCAGCAACATAACTGGAGGTGAAATGGCAAATATGGTAGAGTAAGTGCTGGAAAGACATAAAATAACCTTCCACGAAGATGAGCTGCCGCCGAAGGATTGAGCCACAACAAGGCACTGCACATCACTGTGCAATGCAAGGATTACTTCAGCACTAGGGTCCTGATCGATGGAGGATCGACCCTCCCTCAACATCTGTCCGCTGATAACTCTCAGAACTTTGGGAAAAAGCCTGCACGAGATGTGTCCCAGAGATTTACTATTGGAGAAATCAGCGTATGCTTACAAATGGGGCCAATATGGTTCGATGTCGACTTTTAAGCAATAGACGTCCCAGCATCCTACAACCTGCTATTAGGATGACCCTAGATCCACGCCGCTGGAGCCATAGCGTCGACCCTGCATCAGGCAATGAAGTTCGAATGGAATCACCAGGAGGTGATTATTCATGGCAATGGTAGTAAACCCTATATATAGTCACTAGACGATCCCAATGATTGGAGGCAGAAGGAGAATAAGCGGAGAAACATACCACCACATCAAAAGGGTCAATGATGTAGATAAGGATAAGCGGTAGAACAACAAGATCGGAAGTATCCTGAATTGGTGTGGGTACGAGTCTGGAAAAGGACTAGGTAAAAATCTCTAGGGGATCACTAAACCCATCAAACTAAAGAAGCATGGTACTACATTTGGCTTAGGATACGGTTATACTTGGGAAGAATTCCAGAGCTGGTCTCCACCATGGCGCGGCCCCTACTATCCATTGGAGCTTCCGATACCTAGCCTGGAGCAAGCCTTCCAACTGGCAGATACTATATATGGGTCAAAGGAAGATGAAGCGTTGGCAGCCATGAAGAATCTGTTTCTGGAAGATGATAATATGGACTGCCGTGTTCTTTTCAAGGAGGAATGGGAGGAAAGCCCTTCCATTCAAGCGGTGAACCGAGGAGACCGCCTCAGCAATTGGTTAATTCGAACCGTCAGGGCCCGGAAGGCTTCGGGGTAGCAAGGCTAAACAAAAGCACCATGCATCTCATTTTATTTTCTTTTTGCATTGACTTTAATTTCGAAAAGAGCTCTGGTGTTTCACACAATTATGAATTTTATCAAAGCATTTTAGTTTACCATATATCTCGCTCTTATTATTTTATCTATCATTTACTCTATTCTTATATAGTATTACTATTACTTACTTTGATGATGAACCAATGATTGTGACTTGCAACGAAACAACGCAACAAAAGGACATAGACTCCAAAGAAGATGAAATACCTAAAGAGGTCGTCAGAGAGGTTGAGAATTTTGAGAATAGACCTAAGTCTAACCTGGAAGAAACTGAGGTCGTTAATTTGGGAGATACGGAAAATGTCAAAGAAACTCGCATCAGTGTTCACCTGTCACCATCAGAAAAGAAGGAGTACATGGAATTCTTAAGGGAATATGAGGACATATTTGCCTGGTCGTACGATGATAAGACTGGCCTTAGTACATCCATTATAGCACATAAATTGCCAACAGACCCAACATGTCCGCGGGTAAAGCAGAAGCTCAGGAAATTCAAATCTGACATGAGTTTGAAAATCAAAGAAGAGGTTACCAAGCAAGTCAAAGCCAAGGTTCTCAGGGTAATGGAGTATCCGACATGGTTATCCAACATCGTGTCAGTACCAAAGAAGGATGGGAAAGTTAGAGTTTGTGTCGAGTATCGAGATCTTAACCGGGCCAGTACCAAAGATGACTTCCCCTTGCCAAACATACATATTCTTATCGACAACTGTGCCAAGCATGAGTTGCAGTCTTTTGTTGATTGTTTCGCTGGATACCATCAGATAAGGATGGACGAGGAAAATGTAGAGCAAACGGCTTTCATCATGCCATGGGGGATGTATTGTTACAAAATGATGCCGTTTGGGTTGAAGAATGCTGGCGCCACCTATATGAGGGCCATGACTACTATCTTTCATGACATGATACACAAGGAGATTGAGGTATATATGGACGACGTCATCATCAAATCCAAGAAAGCGACTAATTATATGGAAGACCTGAGAATGTTCTTCAACAGATTGAGGAGGTACAATCTGAAACTAAATCCTGCCAAGTGTGCATTCGGGGTTCCTGCTGGAAAATTACTGGGTTTCATCGTGAGTCATCGAGGAATAGAATTGGACCCATCAAAAATCAAAGCCATTCAAGAATTTCCATCACCAAAGAACAAGAATGACGTAATGAGTTTCTTGGGAAGACTCAACTATATCAGCCGGTTCATAGCTCAGTCCACGGTCATTTATGAACCTATCTTTAAAATGCTGAAGAAAGACGCTGCTACTAAAAGCACTGACGATTGTCAGAAAGCCTTTGATAGAATTAAGGAATACCTGTCAACACCACCAATCTTGGTTCCGCCCGAGCCAGAAAGGCCTATATTACTTTATCTCGTAGTTTTGGATAGAGCATTTGGTTGTGTTCTGGGATAACATGATGAAACGGGGAGGAAGGAGCAAGCAATCTACTATCTCAGTAAGAAGTTCACCCCGTACGAGGCCCGGTATTCTCTATTGGAGCGCACCTGTTGTGCTCAAACTTGTGTAGCTTATCAATTGAGGCATTATTTCTGTGCTTACACTACTTATCTCATATCCAGGATGGACCTGCTGAAGTACATCTTTTAGAAGTCCATGCCCACTGGCAAGCTCGCCAAGTGGCAAATCTTGCTAAGTGAATTCGACATTGTTTACGTGACTCAAAAGCAATCAAGGTCCAAGCCATAGCTGATCACCTTGCCGAGAATCTTGTTGGCGGAGAATACGAACCCTTGAAAACGTATTTTCCTGATGAAGATGTGTCCTTTGTAGTAGAAGATATTGCAGAATCCTACGATGGTTGGAGGTTGTTTTTCGACGGAGCCGCAAATTTTAAAGGAGTTGGCATAGGAGCAGTCCTAGTATTAGAGACCGGCCAGCCTTACCCGGTATCCGCCAAGCTCAGGTTCCCTTGCACGAATAATATGGCTGAATATGAAGCTTGCATCCTGGGGCTCAAGATGGCCATCGACATGAAGATTCAAGAGTTACTAGTGATCGGGGATTCAGACTTGCTCATACATCAGGTTCGAGAAGAGTGGGCAACCAAGAACTCTAAGATACTCCCCTACTTGCATCACATCCAGGAGTTAAGGAAAACATTAACAAAGACAGAATTTCAGCATGTCCCCAAGGTCCAGAACGAGTTCACTGACGCATTAGCTACTCTGTCATCCATGATCCAGCATCCAGAAATGAATTTCATTGATTACATCCCAGTAAATATCTAAGATCAACCAGCCTACTATGCTCACATTGAGGAAGCAGTAGACGGAAAATCATCGTTCCATTACATCAAGGAGTACTTGACAACGGGAGAATACTCAGAACTTGGCAACGCCACTTAGAAGCGCACACTTTGGAGGTTATCCAACAACTTCTTTCACAGTGGGGGAATCCTGTACAAGAGGACTCCCAACCTGGGTTTACTATGGTGTGTCAAAGCAAAAGAAGCATTCAGACTATTGGACGAAGTGCACGCAGGGACTTGCGGGCCGCACATAAATGGTTTTGTCTTAGCAAAGAAGATACTCCGAGTAGGGTATTTTTGGATGACTATGGAAACAGACTGTATCCAGTATGTTCGCAAGTGCCATCGCTGTCAGATACATGCAGACATGATAATGGTGACTCCAAACGAGCATACCGCAATAAGCTCACCGTAGCCATTCGCCGCCTGGGGAATGGATGTCATTGAACCTATCAAGCCTGCCGCATCAAACGGGCACAGGTTTATCCTGATGACAATTGATTATTTTACAAAATGGGTTAAAGCAACATCATACAAGGCAGTGACTAAGAAAGTTGTGGCAGATTTCATCAGTGACCGTATTGTTTGCTGATACGGAATTCCGAAATTAATTATCACTGGTAATGGTTCCAATCTCAACAACGACTTGATGAAAGCAATGTGTGAGACTTTCAAGATCAAACACAAAAACTCTACAGCCTATAGGCCTCAGATGAATGGAGCTGTATAAGCAGCCAATAAGAATATCAAGAAGATACTAAGGAAGATGGTTGAAAGTCACAAACAATGGCATGAGAAGTTATCATTCGCCTTACTGGGATACCGCACCATGGTCCGCACATCAACCGAAGCAACTCCCTACATGCTGGTTTATGGTACAGAAGCGGTCATCCCCGCCGAGGTAGAGATTCCCTCCTTGACAATCATACGAGAAGTAGAGTTGGACGACGTAGAATGGGTAAAAGGTCACTACGAGCAGTTAGCCCTTATAGATGGGAAAAGGATGAATACAATTTACCACGGTTAGTTGTATCTGAATAGAATGTCTAGAGCCTTCAAAAAAAGAGTTAAGCCAAGGAAGTTTACTCCGGGACAGCTAGTGTTGAAGAAAATATTCCCACATCAAGATGAAGCCAAGGGAAAATTATCTCCCAACTGGCAAGGGCCGTACATGGTTCACCGGGTTCTAACCGGAGGAGCCCTTGTTCTTGCATAAATAGACGGAGAAGTCTGGCCAAAGCCAATCAATACAGATGTAGTGAAACGATACTATGTGTAACCACTTATCATTTCCTTTATGATGAATTTGAACTATGCCTGACCTGACTTCCGTTTAAGAGGGGATACGTAGGCAGCCCTATGGGTTCGGTCATTTTAATAAAAATTCCATTTTTCCCATGCTATTGGAACTGGGGCAGAATTTTGATGAGGACCCTCAAAATTTCGATGTTAGTTTTCAGCCACTCATCACCAGGAATGCCACCTCAGTGAACTGGGGCAGAATTTTGAGGAGGACCCTCAAAACTCCAAAGTTGACTTCTCAGTCGTTTAGCGCAACCATAAAAAATGCCAATCCAGTATACTGGGACAGAATTTTGAGGAGGACCCTTAAAATTCCGGAGCAAGAAAGGTTGCAATGTCTTGGACCATCGCAGTCGTTGGTTCATCTAAAGAAAACTATTTTCTACTTACGTTATATTTACTAAATCATGCATAATTGTTGTTCGAACTACTGCTGTTTAGCAACGCTACCCAATGATACGCAACACCGGAAGCCAGGGGAAAACGAACTAGCCTTTCCCCCTTTTACCAAACTCACGATTTTCTTTGGATGCAGGTACTCGACTTACAATATTGTTAGGAATGTTTACATATTTCTAAAAAATGCAACTTCTCAGAATCATCACTTGTTTGTAAATTTTATCCGCACACAACCTACCCGGCAATCACGATATCGTAATTAGCTATCAGCTAAGAAATCTCACTACTATCTGTACTTTTATTTTTCTTGCATTGCATAAAGCTACCTTTTTGCCTTTCGAGACTAAGCACTATCTCCATCTACATTATCTGCATAAGGCTACCTTTCTGCCTTTAGAGACTAAGCGCTGTCTCCATCTGCATTTTTGCATTTTCCGCACAAGGCTACCTTTCGAGACTAAGCGATGTCTCCATCTCCATTATCTGCGTTGCATAAGGCTACCTTTCTGCCTTTCGAGACTAAGCACTGTCTCCATCCTGCATTATCTGTATAAGGCTACCTTTCTGCCTTTTGAGACTAAGCACTGTCTCCATCCTGCATTATCTGCATAAGGCTAGCTTTCTACCTTGCGAGGTAAACCGCCACCTCTATTTTGCATTGGCTAAAATATCGCCACCTTTTACTTACGTCTTGCAATCGGTTGAAATATCGCCAAACTTTATTTAAATTCTACATCGGCTGAAAGATTACCAGTTCCTATTTAAATCTCCATCATCATCTACACCTATGCTTTCTGTCGGCTGAAATATCGCCATTTATATTTTTGCATCAGCTGAAACATCGCCTATTTTATTTAAATTTTTGTCGGCTAAAATATTGCCATTTTATTCTTTGCATCGACTGAAATATCGCCATTTTATTCTTTGCATCGGTTGAAATATCGCCATTTTACATTTTTGCATCGGCTGAAATATCGCCATTTACGTTTTCGCATCGGCTGAAATACTGCCAAATCTTGCATTTCATGGGCTGAAATATCACCAAACTACCCGAGGGCGTCATTGTTTGGAGGCATCATCTTCATAGCCCGAGAACACCATGCCATGCCCGAGGACCTACTTTACATCCTGCACAGCAGTATTCACAGGCATCATGGTTTTTAGGCACCATTATTATAGCCCGAGAACATAATTTCATAGCCTGCGAATCCTTTAATTTTGTACTTCATGGCCCAGGACATCATGGTTCGAGGACGTCATCCTAACCGTCCGAAGACAACATTATGGTCCAACGGGAACTTGCATCACGTTTAAGTTTATGCACAATATACGCCCGTATTGTTCACTTGCAGGTACACATGCTAGCAACGGCTGTCTCAGCAAGAGCGATCCCGCTCCAGTCCCCATAACCGATCAGGTTTCAAAATACCTCTTGCCCCCCTAAAACATCGTGTCCGTCTCTTTCGAAGAGCCTTCGGCATGTTCCGTCAATGGTTCCTGAACTACATACGGCCTGATTCCTGTAAAACCATGGATATGTAGGCAGCTCAGAAATAAGAGCCCGATCAAATTCTTTTCAAATCACCGCTTCCGGTCAAAATTGGCCATCATATCATTACCCGACAACTCTTTCATCCTTCCCGGGTAAAGAGGGGCAGCTGTTGATACCCAATTTTTTCCTAAGTATTTTTTTACCCAAAATACTTTCAAAATAGCATATAGGTGCATATATAAGCACATCCAATAGTTTTGGTATTTTTAATGATTTTTAAACCTATTTATTGCCTATTTTACCACAAAATCCAATAATTATTAACGAAAATTAGCATTTTTGGTGAATAACTTAATTTATCCTCATATTTACACCAAAATATAATTAAGATAATTTTTGCATATTTTTACAAATTCATTTGGTATTTTTAAAGCTAAATTACATATAATTGCAATTATAGCCTATCTTGTAATTTATGGAATTTTATGTTTATAAAATTAATCCCAGAATTTTTAAATTAATTTTTATACAATATTCGTTTACCCAGTACTCTTAATTTGCTTTTAAAATTTGTATTACTATTTTATAAAAAATTAAAAGGGAAAATTGGCTATTTATGATTTGGCCTCAATTGCATTTCAATTATAGCCAAATCATTCAGCCCCAAATTCAAGCCTAAAATTGACCAACCCAATTTTGTCCAAACCCGACCCAATCCGGATCCCCACCTAAGCACTTTAATCTTAGCCGTTGATCGTTTAGATCAACGACCACTATGCACCCTTTCCTTTTTAATTCCAAACGACCTCTTGCCCTACCCAATTTCTCACCAAACGCCGCCCTTAAATTCCTCTTCTCTCTCAACTCTCTCCGAAGCCCTCATGAACCCTAGCCTCCACCTTTCAATCCCACCCTAATCCATGGCCTCATATGGCCATCGGAGATGTGTAATTGCCTCCCGTGGCTCCTGGGTGTTCGCTTCTGTGGTTTCACGTCCAAATCTCGAAGGAAGTTGGTCCAGTCGTTGCTTGACTTCCATTCATGACCTTTCTCCGGTCGTCCCTGACTTTTCTCCGGCCATCCATGGCCGTTCGAGTCAGATCCTTGACTCTCCTGGTTAGATCGTTAATTTTCAAGGCCTTTCTCACCTTTCTGGGTTCTTCGAAACCCTAATCTTTGGGATTTTTTTGATTTTTATTTCAGATCTGCTTTAGAACTGTACTTTCCATGAACATTTAAGTGTTTTCTCGAAAGTTCTTCAACTTTTCTTACAAAAACGACCCTTCTTTAGGGTTTTCCTTTAAGTTTTTCAAAAGTAATCTGATTTTAACATGTTTATGATTTGGCTATGATTTTCTCATGTTAATCTTCTATCTGCTTCAGCATGTTAAAAACCCTAGTTCCTTTTAGTTTTATCCGAGTTATGAAATTTTCATTTGTTCTTTGTTGTTGACTCTTTCTTCCTCGTTAAATTTGTGTAATTTTGAGTTCTTACCATCTTGCAAAACCCGGTTACTGTTAAAGCCCTAAATTTTCTAGAAGTTTTCTCACTTATTACTACTCTTAGAACTTTACTTGCTTCTATGTTCTTCTTTACTGTTGGTTCTATGTGACTGCTTGACCTACTTGACTACCGTGCTTCGAATGTTTTCTTTCTGCTGAATGCTAGTTTGCCCCTACTGCTACTGTATGTTTGTGTTGCTTCTTTTCATCAACATGTTTAACTCTGCATGCTTGTCTAGCCCCTGCTATTTATATGGTGAAGTGCAAAATCATGTTCCTTTCTTGATTGATCTTGATTCCCTTGATCTTGTGACTGATTGCAAAAAGCTTTTCTTTTACAAGCCCTAATTTCACTCGTCTGTTTAAAATTAATTGATTCTGTAATGTTTTACCTTGCTGAATCCTTTCCCAAAATAAGCCTATTTCGTACATAGACTTGATTATTTACTTCATGCTTTTACTACCTTTTTTATGAAAATAATCAATCTGACCCAAACTGATTTTCTTTCCTTAATTAGGCCTGCTGATACCCGTTAAGCAGTGTTTCTTTAATTAAAGGGGAATCACTTGGGTTAATTGATTCTAACTTGTGATTGTTTCCATATTTGTGTTTAAATTTTACTTATTGCCTTACTCTCTACACGTTTTCAAAGCTATAAATACCTACACTCTTCTCTTTCAAACAAGACAAGTTCTAACAAACACACACAGATACTCACTACTTCTTCACTAAAACACTCTTAGTTTCTCAAAAGCTTTCGAGTTTTCTCTGAAGTCATAAGTTAGTTCCTTTGGTTGGGGCTGTAAGTACTCTGCTTTTCTTTCTGCTTACTTGTGCAACTGGTATATCTCTTCTAGTTTAGTACTGCCTCTCTCTTATGTGTTTATGATTTAGCTCTCTTTGTGTTTGTTTCTGCTACTTTCTTTAATTTGTTATTCCTGCTCCTATATGAATCCCCATCCCTAAACCCTGCATATTTGAGCTATGGTTCATCAAACATGATACTACTCAACATTGTTGTTCATGCATATGGACTAGATTATTTGAATCCTAAACTCTGTCAACTCCCATTCCATTTCCCCCTATATGCACTCTGAGCCCAAGACCTTGGTCTGAAAGTTTCCTCGTATTTGCAGATGCTTGCTTGTCTACTTGTTGTTTGTATTTAAAGTCACAATTGTAGCAGGCCGGGATCCACACTAGTGGATCTTGAGTGGTGCCTAACACCTTCCCCTCGAGATAATTTCTAGCCCTTACCCGAACTCTGGTTGTCCATCTCAAATTCTTTCTTAAAAGTGTCCTAATGCACTATAATCATTAGGTGGCGACTCTCCAAATCCAAAACCCAATTCCCAAATAGGAGTAGAGTTGTCTTTCCTAAATGCCGTAAACCCGATTTCTCGCTCTCTGGAGGGAGGGAAAAAGGGGGCAAAGACAGCATGGCGACTCTGCTGGATATTCCTTAGGCTTTTACCATTTCATGTTATATGTGACTTTATTGCTTTCTTTTATTTCTTTTGTTTAATGCCTTTATTCGAAACTGACTTGTTTCTTTTACTTTAATTACTTTCATTTACCGTTTTCCCCGTCAATACCGTTGTAATTTCGAGCAATTATTGTAAGCATTTATTATATGAACGTGAAAATACATGTCAATTTGTTTCATTATTGTAACTACATCTTCAACATCATATTCCACTCGTGCCAAACAGATACTATAGCAATTCTTATAATGAGTAGTTGCGCTCTTCCAGTACTATCACCCCTTAAATTTGGCAAAGGCGTATTTGCGGTAAAACCAGTCGATCAGCGGTGCAGTCGACAGTTCCATGCCTTTCCCTCTTGAGTTGTCCGCTCAAGGGTACCTGTCTAATACCCCAATAGAAACCTTACTCCATTTAAACTGTACATGCATCATGGTCAAACCTAGCCAAGTTAGTTATGTTGTCCACATAATGACTCATTAGGATAGCCTTGTCCAAAGTCCACCGGGTTTCCTTGAAACCCAAACCGACACCTCCATATTCTGTGCATTTATTTGGAGAACTAAAGTGCTTCCTATGCTAATTATTGGTTTAAATAGTCGAGTCCGGTGGGGGTCAGGGCCTAATGCTTTGTTTTTGGAGAAAATAAGGCATGAAGTCCCCAGATTTGGCATGGTACCCAACATTCATCCAAGGCTGCTGAATTGGTGGAAAGACCTACACTCTAGTGATCAGACACTCGTCCGCAAGTACTTAGGGAATTTTCCTTCTCTTCTAGATATTCAACCTAACAACAAAATCATAGAGGCTGCGACAATGTTCTGGGATAGTGACAAGTCCGTGTTCCGCTTCGGAGACCTTGAAATGGCTCCTTTGCTTGAAGAAATAAGAGGTTTAGCTGGTATTCCTTGGGAAACTCCGGGTTTGCTTATGCCAGAGAATCGCAAAGGAAGAGGTTTCCTTAAGATGATGGGACTAAAGAAGAACCTAGCCTTAACATGGTTGAAGACTCTTACATCCCATTCGACTATCTGTACGAGAGGTACGACCATAGAAATCATACCGCACATATTCAGATGAGTTCGCCATTACCTCATCGGGGAATATCCATAGAAGGGTCTTCATTTTTATGTTTTGCTTTTTGGGAATGATGGTGTTCCCTATGAAGAAGGCTAGGATCCACACCAGACTGGCCATGGTAACCAAGACCTTGATGGAAGGAATTGGCGGGCAGACCTTCAGCATAGTGCCTATGATCATCGCTGAGATATACCATTCCTTGAACAACTGTCAGCAACAGGGCAGTCATTTTGAGCGTTGCAACCTATTACTTCAACTTTGGCTCATGGAACACCTCCAGAAAGGGGAATACCGACAAGAGATCCTGCGTAGGGACTGGGATGATCACATTGCCTTCCACCAGTCAAGGCATATGAACTATATGCCTAAAATGTTCGCTCAGCCAGAGGACGCCATAGGATGGGTAGAATTATTTGAAAATCTAAAAGAAGACCAGGTACAATGGATGTTCGAGTGGTTCCCCACGGCTGAATTCATTGTTCGATCCTGAGATGCACCATTTCTCATACTAATTGGTTTGAGAGGAACTTATCCCTACGTTCCTCTCCGAGACATGAAGCAGGCTAGAATAAAGCAAATCATACCAAGGGTCGACAAAATGAGTCACTTCAGGGCTGATTTCCATGATGATGATAGCCCTCACAGGTGCCAAGCACAACACTTGTGGCACTGCAAACTCGTTTTGGGGAAAGAATCTATTGAGCCAGATAGGTATCACGCCGGTTGTGTGCCGCACTATTCGGGTTGGATGGAGGATAATGGCATGGGTCAGCCCGGGTTCGTTCGAGGTCACAGAATTATCGACGAGCACGCTGAAGCACGGGTTAAGTATAATCAACTATGCAAGAGAATTTGAGAATGTGAAAGTGAGCACTGGGAAATACAAGTAGCCCATCAGAAGTTGATCGAGGAGTGGAAAGATATGGATATCAGCGCCAACAAGCGACTAGGGTATCTGGAGCGGGGTCTAGTAGAGCTGAACGGGAAGTTCATCAAGAGAATTGAAGATTGTCAAAACGCTGAAGGAAATGCAGGCGGACATCTGGCCCGAGCTTATTTGCTGCTAGGACTACGCGAGCTGGTGAAGCTGTTCGAGTTAGACGAAGATGCCAAATCTGGGGCAGGTCCTTCTGGGACCAAGTAGTTAGGAGTCCTTTTATTCTCTTTAATGTAATAAGTCCAATGGCCAATAGTGATATTTTACTTTCTATTATTTAAAGTCATTTTGGATTCGTCTTATTTTTGTCAATAAAATGAGGCATTTAGCATTATAAGTTCTCCAAAACTATTTGTCGCTAGGCCTACCTCAGGCACAACGAGGCACCAAAATTAGGACGCAATTTACGTTTTCACACAACGTGTTTAAATACTGCAATATTTTTTCCTCATAACCTGCACTAACTTATTACCTTTTGTTTTTTTCTTTATTTTTATTCCCCTCCCCAAAGGTTAGTTCGTGCATTCTAGCACCATTGTCATACTTCACAAGATCCAAGGGCCCTCCACCTCCTCCTCCTTCGAGTCCTATCCAGAACAAGAACAAAGGTAGAATAGGAGATCCAAGCGCCAGAAAGGAGATCGAGATTCCTCAGGGTACCTCGGTTGCTAAAGAAACTGCCCAACTTGAGCAAAAACTGTTGAAATTCCGAGAAGAGCTGGATCAGGTTCGGAACTTGGCAAACCTGTAATTTTAACTCACCGCTACTAATGTCAACACCCAGAATCCCGTACCTCCACAAAACACCCCACAGCCACAGATACAACCCACTGATGCTCATAACCGCAACACATTCCACACTCCCAACAATACTCCACTACTAATTCCCGATCCACTGAACACCACAAATGACCATCTCCATCTATTTACGTGAATATTGTACCCCACTACACTCAACCAATCTCAAATGCACCCGAGTTTGATGACAAAGTCTCCCTTCTCAGGAACTTAGTGGCAGAACTCAAGAAATTAACCAGCCGAGTTCAGGGCATGGAAGGTAACAAAGGTATCGAGGGGTTAAATTATGAAGGCCTCTGCATTCAGCCAGATGTTGAACTTCCGGAGGGGTACAAACCTCCCAAGTTTGAAATGTTTGACGGAACAGGAGATCCCAGAGTCCACCCGAGGACATATTGCGATAAACAGGTTGGAGTCGGAAAGGATGAGAAGATCCGTATGAAGCTCTTCATGAGAAGCCTGAAGGGAGATGGTTTATCTTGGTACATCATCCAGGAGCCTAAGAAATGGGCAAGCTGGGTAGGCATGGCCTCAGATTTCATGGATAGATTCCGATTCAATATAGAGAATGCACCGGATGTATTCTACATACAGAATTTGAAGAAGAACCCACCAAAACATTCTGCGAGTATGCTACTCGTTGGAGGTCAGAAGCTGCAAAGGTCAGGCTAGTCCTAGAAGAAGAACAAATGAATAGATTCTTCGTCTGGGTTCAGGATCCCCAATATTACGAGAGGTTAATGCTGATCGAGGGTCAGAAGTTCTCCAATATCATCAAACTGGGAGAAATAATCGAAGAGGGCATTAAGAATGGTATGGTTACTAATCTTGAAGCATTACAGGCCACCAATGAGGCTTTACAGTCTGGAGGCACATCCAAGAAGAAGGATGTGAGTATCGTATTAGTCGCACAGGGAGCCAAATCACCACCAAAATACCATAACTACCCATCGCCTCCACTTACATATTAGTCCATCCCGAATTACCAAGTACCCTCACCCTCCTATCCACCTCCCATTTACCAATCCTCTCCACTTCTCACATATCAACCCACTTCACCCAGATACACTCAACCAGAACCTGTTTATCAAGCTTATAACACTCAACCCTCTTACTACTAATCACCTCCCACCCGTCAAAATTTCCCTAGACCCAAGCCAAATTTTGACCGCAAACCTCACAGACAATATAGAGCCATCACTGAACCGATTGACCAGCTATACGAGAGACTTAAAGCTACTGGTTACGTCACTCCTATCCTAGCCAAAACTGCAGAAAATCCCTCCCAGTAGCTCAAACACAATAAGACCTGTGCGTAGCATTCCGACGTGAAGGGACACACCCTTAATGAATGCAACTCGCTGAAGGACAAGATTCAAACCTTGATCAACAATAAAGTTATCATAGCAGAGGAGCCTGCTCCTAATGTTCGCAACAACCCTCTCCCTGACCACAAAGGTGGAGACATTCACATGATCGAGATAGAAGATGATTGGGACCCCAAGGGGTCGATAGGTTTGATTGTTGAAGGAGATGAACCAAAGAAACCAGCGGTTACCCTTAACCCAATTGTTGTACAAAATCATCCCTCCAGGGACGATGAAGTAAACTTGTCTATACCTCTCGAATTTGAAGCGCCTCCTTTTGCAAAGGTGCCCGAGCCAATTGAGGTTGAATTTGGAGTTCCAAAAGCACCTGCACCCTTTGAAGTTGTTGTGTTACCACCAAGAGTGCCTATTACTGTAACAATGTCAGACATAACACCGTTCCACTCAAATGCCATACCCTGGGATTACACTGCCGAAGCTAGGAGGAAAAGAAAGACCAAGACTGGAGAAACAATTACTGCGCAAGGAATGACCAGAACAGGGAGGGTTTACACCGCAGAACACTTAGCTGTGTCTAGTAAGAAAGCCCTAAGATAGCCTATTAAAACTGGGCCCGAAGATCTTTGGTGAAAAATACAAGCTTAGGAGTACTCGATCGCTGAGCAGTTGAACAAAACACCAGCACAGATCTCCATCCTAGCTTTTTTACATAACTCTGACGCTCACTAAAATGCCTTGATGAAGATACTGAGCGAAGCTTATGTGCCCAGCAACATAACTGGAGGTGAAATGGAAAATATGGTAGGGCAAGTGCTGGAGAGCCATAAAATAACCTTCCACGAAGATGAGCTGCCGCCAAAAGGATTGAGCCACAACAAGGCACTGCACATCGCCGTACAATGCAAGGATTACTTCATCACTAGAGTCTTGATCGATGGAGGATCCAGCCTCAACATCTGTCCGCTGATAACTCTCAAAAATTTGGGAAAAAGCCTGCACGAGATCAAAGATGGGGCTATCAATGTCAAGGCATTCGATGGGTCCCAGAGATCTACTATTGGAGAAATCAGCCTATGCTTACAAATGCGGCCAACATGGTTCGATGTCGGCTTTCAAGTAATAGACGTCCCATCATCCTACAACCTGTTGTTAGGACGACCCTGGATCCACACCGCTGGAGCCGTAGCGTCGACCCTGCATCAGGCAGTAAAGTTCGAATGGAATCACCAGGAGGTGATTATTCATGGCGATGGTAGTAACCCCATATATAGTTGCCAGACCATCCCAATGATTGGAGGCAGAAGGAGAATATGCGGAGAAACATACCACCACATCGAAAGGGTCAATGCTGTAGATAAGGATAAGTGGTGGGACAACAACACCGAAATTATCCTGAATTGGTGTGGGTACGAGCCTGGAAAGGGACTCGGTAAAAATCTCCAGGGGATCACTAAACCCATCAAACTAAAGAAGCATGCTACTACATTTGGCTTAGAGTACGGTTATACTTGGGAAGAATTCAAGAGCTGGTCGCCACCATGGCGCGGCCCCTACTATCCATTGGAGCTTCCGATACATAGCCCGGAGCAAACCTTCCAACCGGCAGATACTATATATGGGTCAGAGGAAGATGAAGCGTTGGCAGCCATGAAGAATCTATTTTTGGAAGATGATGATATGGACTGCTGTGTTCTTTCCGAGGAGTAAGGCCCTTCCATACAAGATGTGAACCAAGGAGAACGCCTATGCAATTCGTCAATTAGAACCGTCAGGGCCTGGAAGGCTTCGGGGTAGCAAGGCTAAAGAAAAGCACCATGCATCTCATTTTATTTTACTAGTTGATTTTCTTTCCGCATTGTCTTTAATTTCGAAAAGAGCTTCGATGTTTCAAATAATTATGAATTTAGTCAAAGCATTTTATTTTATTATATATCTCGCTCTTATTATTTTCTCTATCATTTACTCTATTCTTATACAACATTACTATTACTTACTTTGATGATGAACCAACGATTGTAACTTGCAACGAAACAACTCAACAAAAGGACATAGACTCCGAAGAAGATGAAATACCTGAAGAGGTCGTCAGAGAGGTTAAGAGTTTTGAGAATAACCTGGAAGAATCTGAGTTCGTTAATTTGGGAGATACGAAAAAATGTCAAAGAAACACGCATCAATGTTCACCTGTCGCCGTCAGAAAAGGAAGAATATACGAAATTTTTAAAGGAATATGAGGAAATATTTTCATGGTCGTATGATGATATGACTGGCCTCTGCACATCCATTGTAGCTCACAAACTGCCAACAGATCCAACTTGTCCGCCGGTAAAATAGAAGCTCAGGAAATTCAAACCCGACATGATTTTCAAAATCAAAGAAGAGGTTACTAAGCAAGTCAAAGCCAAGGTTCTCAGGTTAGTGGAATATCCAACATGGTTAGCCAACATCATGCCAGTACCAAAGAAGGATGGGAAAGTTAGAGTTTCTGTCGACTACCGGGATCTTAACCGGGCCAGTCCCAAAGACGACTTGCCATTGCCAAACATACACATTCTTATCGACAACTGCGCCAAGCATGAGTTGCAGTCTTTTGTTAATTGTTTCGATAGATATCATCAGATATGGATGGATGAGGAAGATGCAGAGAAAATAGCTTTCATCACGCCGTGGGGAATATATTGTTACAAAATGATGCTATTTGGGTTGAAGAATGCTGGTGCCACCTATATGAGGGCCATGACTACTATCTGTCACACCTCCTTTTTACACTACCGCACCCCGCGAAGGCCGCGGTACGGGGAGTTTTCCAATTAAAGGACAATCGAAACAGGATTCGTTTATTAAGAGATTTAGCGTCGCCACTTGGAAGATTTATGGTGTTCCAAGTCACCGGTTGAATCCCAAATCGAGGAAAGATTTGACTCTATTTAACAGTCCGCGAACCAAAAATCCGGATAAGGAATTCTGTTAACCCGGGAGAAGGTGTTAGGCGTTCCCGAGTTCCATGGTTCTAGCAAGGTCGCTCAACTGTCGTATTTGGCTTATTTATCTCATTTTAACTATTATGAACTTATGTGCAAATTTTAACTTTTAACTGTTTTCATTTAATTAATTAAAGGAAGATTGCAACATCATTTAAAATATGTTTCGAACCACGTCACATAAATGCACCCGCAATCCATGACACATTTTATCTAATATTGAGATTTCGATTTGGGTCACATAAATGTGCACCATAGTTTAGGAAGGTAGATTATTAAAATAACGCGCCTAAAGAAACTACGCATTCGCGACTTTGCGAGGGCCATAAAAATTCTCTAAATGGCACAACTCGATTTCTAAGGATTAAAATTAATTAAGTGAGGGTAAGATTGGTTATCAACCTAGAATATTCCAATAATTATGTCAGTTTGATAATCCACAAATTTTGCATATACTACCTTGTAATCATCAACCACTAAAACATAAGCAAAATCAAATAGTGCACCCTTATACCACGACAACAGCTTATTACTAGGCTTAGGCAATAATTTATAAATTTTTTTAATTGCAGGATTCCATAAGATCTTATTAAACTCAGTTTTCACAAACACCAAACCATTGGACATAATTCAACAAAAACATAACCAAACGTGAGTTTACTAAGTTAATTCAACATAAACGATAAAACAATTCAAGAATAATTATACTAACAACAGAAAAGCTAAAAGTCACTTTAACTTCAAACCAAGCCCATATTTATTAATTGTCACTAATTCATAAAAATTCCAACCATGTAAAGCAAAACCAAATAAAGTTATACCATGGTCTTAGATGCATACCTAGTTTCCAACAGACCAAAGAAAAATCAAAAGAACAACTGAACGGGACCGGAACTTTTAGTGGCATCGGAAAATCTAACAAATGGCTTGGACGGAACCTCCCCGATGCATGTGCTCTAACATGGGTGCGGCTGACATGACAAAGAGCAACGGAACAACATCATACAGTGGCTAGACGGATCGCTGAATTGAACCAAACACTCGGCCAGATCTGAAACTCGTCACAAATGGAGAAAGGAGAGGATGGTAGTAGAGTTAGTTTCCGGCGACCTTGATGGTGAGAAGGAGAAGACATAACGATGGGAGTTTGGTTGCTGGGTGTGTTGGAATGGAAAAGGGGTGTGTGTTTTCTGGTGTTTACACCGACTGAGAAGACCAGTCTATGGTGGGGAGAGGGGTTCGGAGAAGAGAAGCTTCAGGGGGATGTCCTTGAGGTGTATTGCGGCGCTCAACCTTTTTCCCCAGGCGCCTCTCTCTTTGATGTTTTCTATTCCGTTCCCCCTACCCTTTTCCTTCTGTGTTTTTGTCCGTGTTTTGTGTATGGTGTCTCCCATTATCTTGTGTCCCCATGTGTCTAGATTTTAGGGTATTGGGTATAGATTGTTATGGGCTAGGTCGGAAAATTATGCTTAAAAATTGGTCGTTTGAACCCAAATATTATTCTTTGTCCGGAACCGAGAATGAAAACATGATTTTATTTAATTAATCCTACATAAGCAAAATAACTATAAAAATAGACTAACAATTAAAACAAAACTATTTTTTATATTTTTCAAGATTAAAGTAACTACAAAATATTAATGAAATTATTTTTTTTGTAATTTTCATTTTTTATATAAAGATAAAAATATAAAGTACTATTTTCGTATTTGTCAAGTTTAAAATGACTACAAAACATTAATAAAACTATTTTTTTTTGTAATATTTCATTTTAAGGTAAAAATAAAGTAAAAGAATAAAAATTAGCTGAGATAGCTATATTAGGCCTAAACTAA